>SCDT01000611.1:0-31933 GCA_004143765.1 Drosophila melanica | reverse complement strand
ACTTTGAGTCCTTTAAATGATGGCATACTCAGTTTTTTAATTTTTCTTGCGGTTTCCCGAAAACTCGAGAAAATGGGGGTGTATGTTCACTTTTTTCCTTCACTGTATATATATATATATATATATTTATGTGGCCGGAAATGCCACCTTCTGCCTGTTACATACATTTGAACAAAACAACTATACCCTTCTTTTTAAAGGGAGCATTCGGAATGTCGAAACTTAAATACCCTTGCGGAGACATAGAAGCTTTAAGCTTTTTATCTGTGGCATTTGGGAGTTCTTGGAAAACATTAAAGTTGTTCATAGATTGAGATTTTTTCAACCAAAAAAAAAACAACTCCTTTTTGATCGATCAGCTATATGCTGTAGTACATCTGTGCAAAGTTTTATGACGATAGCTTGAACGTGAACATGTCATGATGTCTCCGTCTATGAGTCACATTTTGTTTGAGAATATAATACTCTTTGCAAGAGTAAAAAAAAAATACGGGAAAAACAATATCAAGATAATTAATGACTAAGGCACAGGTTAAGGAACAAAGAAATATAAGAGTACGTGCTTTTGCTGTTCAGATAATATAATGAATTTGATACACGTATATACAGGTTACTTTTGTTTTTAGGCATCACACATGTAATGTATATAATTAGATCATCATCCTGTAAGTAAATAATAAGCTTACGACGGTAACATCACTACATATATATCAGTATAAATAGTAAACATAACTATATATAATATATATTATACAGATTTCACCCTTTTGTTGTGTGTCATCCTTTTAACTGGGGGGTAGTCATGTTGCAAAAAAATTAACTTATGTATTTACATTTTTATTTTGAAATTTATCACGATTAGACCAAACATATATATTCTGACATTTCAATCAACTGCACTATGCGCAAATCGTTTTAAACTGATTGGTAACAGGTATAAACGATGTACGATATTTTTAACAAATCACGATTTTATACACGATATACACGATATGATTAAAAGAGACAATCGTGATTATTTCTTCGTGTTAGTTACTGTATGTAAAGAGCGTCATAATAAATTGGGTTTTGGGTTGATCTTACCAAGTTTTTTACAATGATTCCAGTTGCGGTGACGAAGCCTAACATAATTGGGTAGTTTACAAAATTTCTCTAATACCGATATATAACGATACTCGAACATTGACCAACACTTTCGATTATAGCGCGACGATACCCTTATCGATACAATGCAAGTACTTTTTGTCATATATAATTTTCTTTGACGTCACATCAATTTTTCGCAAAATATTTTACTTGTATTTAAATAACATAAATATTGGGCCAAATACACGCAAACAGAGTTTAATTTGTGGAACTAGTGAGGATGGTATGTTTTTAAATACAAATGTAACTTAATTGTATTTTTTTTTGCCCCTATTTGCCTCTTTGCATTTGGCGTGGTCTGCGGCGGCTGCCGCAGCAGCAACGCGTGCCATGCATTTTTTTTTTTTGCATTTACTTTTGCTTTTACACAATTTTTAAGAACTGCGATGTGATAGTGTGATTGTATACACAAGAAATAGTCAAGCTAGCTTAGCTTGTTGAAAATAAAACTTTCTGCGTGATACTAGCAATAGTCAATATAGACAGTCACCGTCAATAGTTCCTGCACCGTATGCCGCGTGTGTATCTATACTTAGAGACGTGACACGCGTGATTACTCTAACCTAGTGGCCTTTGTTTATTGTTTCTTTTTTGCACTTGCAGGGCAGCAACGACAGAGCCTCCAGATCGCCGCGTTCGGATGACCAGCGCGATATTGGCGAAATGCCAGTTACGAAACGTTCACGTTCGGACTCGGGTAAGTGTTTCATCGGGTTATGGTGGGGAAATTGTTGTTTATGCATAAGTATGTATCAAACGAGTATATATATAGTATATTTATATGTGTAAGTTCATAAAACAAAAGATATATCTAACTTATAAGGCAAGGCAAGAAATCAAACAAAAGGAAAATATATACATATATATACAAAAAAAATATTTTAATTTTTTTTTTGTAATTTCTCAAAACAAACACATATTGCATACACATCTCTCTCTCTCTCTCTCTCTCTCATTCTCTCTCTTTTCTACTACTACGTTGCATTTTAAGGGCCAGCACAGACGCTATTAAATAATCGGTTTTTCTTTTTGTTCTGCTTAAGTAATTGCAGACTTGATAAACGCGCACGATGATCTCAAGTGAGGTGAGGTGAGAGTGAAACATATTACGAATACGAATACGAAAAACGAAACAATATCGAACAAGTCAAGTCAGTCAAACCACGCGCTAACCCCAAATCTAATTGCGAATCGACTCCCACTCGAAACTATCGATATGTATCATCACTATAAGAGAGAGTGATGCGAAAAACAAATGCACTAAATATAACGCATCTATATATTTATAACACTTTAACATAAGATCAAAGCATTCGCTTGACAAACATTTCAAATGATTTTTTTTTTTTTTTGCTTTTGTTTATGTATTATTGTAACTAGGGTCCAGGCCATAAGTGTATGAGTGTATGTATCGTACAGTGAATCCTCGCCGCATCAACACTGAACCGCAACTGAAACAAAACTAATCCAAAAAAGCATATAACTTTTCTCTATATATTCTCTCTCTTTCTCTATTTCTTCTATATCTCTTCTTATATCTTTTTGTTTCGTTTATTTTGTAAGCGTTTTTTTTTTTACTTATGTTTTGGTTCCGCCCAAAAACGCCTTGGTTGTTTTTGTCGCCTGTCAAGAATCTCGACATCGATCAAGAGATGATGACCCATTAGCGTATTGCCAATAACAACCGCCAACTACCAAAGAAACATCAGGCCGGCCCGCGTATGAAATGCATTATGTACTCGCTTTTAACAACAATTTCTTGCCGATTTCAACGTCCACGTCGCGGTTCCCGCACCCTAGTTGGGTCTTCATCGTCGTCGTCCTCATCTCGTCTCGTCTCGTCTTCATATGTGCTGCAACAACGCGTTGGACTGATCCGCCCCAGCCTCGCAGTCATAAATAGTCTTTGTTTATTATAATCTTTTATAACAATACATATTGATTGATTGTTGTTCTTGTAGCCGTTTCAGTTCTTGTAAAATCAAACGTGTCCGATACGCCAAAACAGGTCGTTAAAATCATTGCTGTATGTATTTAAGAATTGGGAATTCTATGTTAATTTTCTGAATAAGTTCAATCGTTCATTTCCGTTCAATCGAAGTTATTGTGAACTAATCGATATAAATCTTATGTATATAAAAGCTGCAAACCCATAAAAAATTGTGCTTGTTCGGTTCACGGTTTGATCTAATAATTTTGCTTTAGGTTCGGATAGTGAGCCTACTTTGGTTCGAACTTTGTAACAATATTTAGAATTAAAAATGAAAATGTTATAGGTAAATACTTATTAAATGGGATGTTAGGTAAATTAAAATCAATAGATTAACATTTTTCGATCTACTAAAATTAAATCAAACCATTTAAGAAAAGAAAATGGTCGAGCCAGGTTATGTTCGGCTAATCTGGTTCGATTTAATGTTAGGGTAATGAAATTGAAATTCCGAGCTCGAACCGGTTCGGTTCAAAACCGGTTTGCAGTCTTATATGCATACATATTTGTATTTTCGCAGATCTGAACGATTTCGGAGATATGTAGATAGTTATATAGTTTGTCCCAGTATGTAGCTCATATAATACAAAATTTAAACAAAATATCATCAATATATTTAAAGTAAAGTATATACACATATAGTACATAGATATGAGAAAAAAAAACATACACACATGCTTAAGGTACGGCGGAAAAACTTAACCAACTTAAAACATATTGTTGCTCTTATTATCGTTTCAGCGTCTTGTTTTCTTTTTATTTTTCTCTTTTTTATCACTGAGCAATGTAATGTGTGACCCTTCAAGTCAATAAACCACGCCCCCCAACTCATGGAAACCGTATCGAAACGCACATATATAATAAGGTCGCTTATAATTTCTATTTTTATAATACACACTTATAGGAACTGTGCACACTGTTTAAAAACCAGTATAATCCCAGTGACACTGCCCAACACTGTTATATATATTAACTATTGAGACGCTTCCTTTTTGTTCGTTCCTGGGGCGCTGGTATTTTTCAGTGTGCACAGTTCTTTCAGTATTTTCTTCTTTGGTTTCGATTTGTGCGGCGACGATTTGCCGGCTGGATATCCGTTGGAAGAGCTTTAAATGATTTCGATTGAAATACTCGTTATAACTGCATTTATCTCTAATCTACAAACAATACACATACACACACACATTGCACACAAATACACAACACACACACACACAGTCGTACTTTATTAGCACAGTCTACGTATCTAAATCTTAAACATATAGGCTAATTTATGTTTTCTTTCACGGGTGCTTTCTTTTTATCTTGCATTTTTCCAGCCTAAACGAATGACAAATCCAATGCCTTGCAGTCTGTCAGACAATCTATATGTATTTATGTAAATCCAAATTATTTATTTGAACAAAATATCAAAAGAATGTTTGTAAACCAAAAGACGAAGTAACGTTTTCCCAATACCAAAAACAAAAAAAAAAAAAAAAAAAAACGATAATCGATAACAGCTCTAAATACTGCATTTAAACGTAACAAGTAATGCATCGATAGCTTTTGTCATTGTGTGTTGTAGCCTCTCAAACTCTGTGACTGAATCATCTGCCGTTTGGCAATTGGCCCGCGCCCGAGCCGTTCCAGATCTTCTCCAGAACACACACAGTTACATGTATATACATATATATATATCGAATTATATATGTATGTAGTTCGCCGGCCAGCAAAACTTTTTATGATTAATGATTTTTTTTCTATTTTTTCCTTTTTGTCTTTATCTCTATTGCAGGCATCGGTTTTTTTCATTTGTGTCGCTTCAAATGTTAACTTCCAGCTTCATGCTGTGCCAATTGTTGTGTCCTTGCTGGTCACAGCAATGCCAGGGCCAACTGTCTGCCTGGAGTTGCCTTTGGAGTCGACACAAATCTCATAAAAAAAATAAATGAGAACAAATCAAACTGAAAAGAAAAAACGTATTCAAACCAAATTGCCTAAATCGGTTCGATGATGAGCCCCACATTGTCACCACATCGTATGAGATGCACTAATCTGTCTTCCCAATTCTAGGAAAGTCAGCGGACACGAAAATTCCCTACCTTTCGCAGCCACTGTACGATCTGAAACAGACGGGCGATGTTAAATTCGGACCCGGCACACGTTCCGCCTTGCTGGGCCTGCTGGGCGGCGCATTGCCCAAGCTCACCTCGGAGCAGCACGATCTGGTCAGCAAGGCCAAAAAATATGCCATGGAGCAGAGCATCAAGATGGTACTGATGAAGCAAACGCTCGCCCACCAGCAACAACAACTGGCCACCCAACGCACCCAGGTGCAGCGACAACAGGCCCTGGCGCTGATGTGCAGGTAAGTTGAGAATCAAATCGATCAGTTGCTAATCTGAACTGAACGCAACATGATGCAGAACAATAAATATGAAGTGAATAACCTCGTCCAGGGATCGCCGCTTCGCGTTATTGAAGCTGATCGCCTCGGATGCGGTTGCCTGTGCAGCTTAGCTGATAAGATCTGAGCGTATATTTGATTTTAAAGTTGTTGCTTGTTTTTGTGTTTGGCCCAACTCACCTCTTGTTTGTTTCATTTGCCAGGGTTTATGTGGGCAGCATCTCGTTCGAGCTGAAGGAGGACACCATACGTGCCGCATTTACACCCTTTGGACCCATTAAATCGATCAATATGTCCTGGGATCCCATCACACAAAAGCACAAGGGCTTCGCATTTGTGGAGTACGAAATACCGGAGGGCGCTCAACTGGCGCTGGAGCAGATGAATGGCGCATTGATGGGCGGCCGCAACATCAAGGTGGGCAGGCCGAGCAACATGCCACAGGCCCAACAGGTCATCGACGAGGTACAGGAGGAGGCGAAGAGCTTTAATCGCATCTACGTGGCCTCTATCCATCCAGATCTGTCCGAAGAGGACATCAAGAGCGTTTTCGAGGCCTTTGGCCCCATTCTATACTGCAAGCTAGCGCAGGGCACTTCGGTGCACTCGCATAAGGGCTACGGCTTTATTGAGTACGCCAACAAACAGGCCATGGACGAGGCGATTGCCAGCATGAATCTCTTCGATTTGGGCGGCCAGTTGCTGCGGTGCGTACACTTAATAGTTGAATTTCAAATATATTACTTATGCTTTATTAATCCTGTAGGGTTGGACGCTCGATAACGCCACCGAATGTGCTGTCCTGTCCCGCTACAAATTCAACAATGCCAACGGCGGCAGCTGTTGCCGCTGCCGCTGCCACGGCCAAGATACAGGCACTGGACGCAGTTGCCAGCAATGCGGTGTTGGGCTTGTCGCAGAATACGCCTGGCTTGGGCATTGCGGCCAAGGTGAACGCCATGCCGGTGGTAAGTGCGGCCACCTCGGCGGCAGCCTTGCATCCAGTTTTGGCCATGCCCGCGGCGCCCACTGCCGCTCTACTGCCGCCGGGCATGTACCAGGCGCCTGGACTGGGCGGACCCAGTTTGCTGGGCGTGCCGGCCGGTTTGCCCACGCTGCAGAATGTGGCAGCCACACTGCCGCCGCCCGCGTTGCTCGCAACGCCGCCAACTGTTGCCCTGGCAGCCGCCGTGCCCGCTGCGGTGCCGCTTGCTGCCGTCGAGGCCAGTAATGGAACGCCAGCGGTTTTGTCCGTTGCAGCGAATAATGCGGCGGCCACGGCGGCCAATCTGTCGGAGAACATCAAGAAGGCACAGGAAAAGCAACAGGAGGAACTGCAGAAGAAGCTGATGGATGAGGGCGATGTGCAGACGTTGCAGCAACAGGAAAACATGTCCATCAAGGGCCAGAGTGCACGCCAACTGGTGATGCAGAGGCTGATGCGACCGCAGGACTCGCGCGTTATCATCTTGCGGAACATGGTCGGGCCCGATGATGTGGACGAGACACTGCAGGAGGAGATCCAGGAGGAGTGCAGCAAATTTGGCACCGTCAGTCGCGTCATCATCTTCAATGAAAAGCAAACCGAAAACGAGGATGACGACGAGGCGGAAATCATTGTGAAAATCTTTGTTGAATTCTCGGCCGGCGTTGAGGCTGTGCGTGGTAAGGATGCGCTCCACGGACGCTTCTTTGGCGGCCGGCGAGTTGTCGCCGAGCTGTACGATCAGTCGCTGTTTGATCAGGGCGATCTATCCGGCTAAATAAGAAGAAGGAGGAGTTGGAGTAGCGATTCTATCTTTAGGATTACGGATTCAGACCTTTAACTGGCAGAAAGAGCCTGTTTTTTACTTAGAACTTAAACGAACAATTATTTATTACTTGGCGCAAAAGTCACGCCTCACGCAAGAGGCGCAAAAGGAGATTGTAAATTTTTGGACAGAATCAGCGAGATGAGCAACACAGCACAGTATATATTATAATAATTCTTATAGTGGGCAATTGAATATTGAGAGTGATTTAGGTTTTAAAGCAAAACCAATTGTCGCCAGTTCTGTATAGATTAAGCCAAGTGTAAAAGTGATCAACTGATCAAAACTTCGCACTTTCAGTTTATTTTTTGTCTGTCACATACACAAAAAAAACTAACAAAAAATTGTACATTTTATTCATTTCAGCGCTTAAAACTTACAATAAAAAACTAGTTTCCCATAAAGCAATAATACATCTGATTTTGTATTTTAAAGTTTTTAAATTTGGTCCAAGTTTTGAATTTAAAAATCGGTTTAACAAATCGATAATCGATTCGTCGATAAACTGCTATTTTCGCTAGCATCAGTTGGCAGTGTTATAAACACCATGTTAATTAACAGAGCGCTGTTGCGTGCGTTAGCAGTCGTAAACTTGCGTTAACACAGTAAAAATAAGAAGAAGCATTGTGTGAAAGAAAAATAGAAAATATGATGCCAAAAAGTGAATAATCAAGTGTATTTTTGGCTGAAAAAACTACAAAAAACAAGAAATTTTGTGTTTGTATGGCGCACTTGGAATGTTAACGCGTTCCAAAACAGTGCGGCGCCAGCAAATCAAACGCATTCAACGCCAGTTTAAGCAAATTTTGACAAAGACAGCACAGCAGCAAGAATCATTGGCGACTTTGGCGTAGCTGTTGGCAAAAAAGAAAAGAAAAAGGTACACATAAAAGCGTAAAAGTGCGCGTACACAGCAGGTCTTTTGTTTATATGCAATTTTGTGGTAAGGTTCTTATTGTGTCCGCTGGCCACACAGCTGATGGTCGAATAGCTATTGTCTTGGCTGCAGTCGGCCACGAATTTCTCGCTGGCCTTGCCTTGATAAGCGCAGACTGGCCGTCGCACACTTAAACACACACATACACACATACACGGGGAAGCTGTCCCCGCAATAACTACGCTCCAATACAAGCTCAACTGTAGTTTGTATATTTTAATAATGATACACGCATACATACACACGTCTATATGTATATCCAGATATACCTTACATTTTATTTTTCGTTTACTTCCGTTTGAATCGCTTTCGATTTGCATTCGCTTTGGACGTTGTCAGTTCGTTCGATCGTTGTTGTTGTTGTTGACATTCGATGCTTGTCCTGTTCCCAACGTTCGCTCATTCGCTGTCCAACACACACACAAATACTCATCAGACAACCAACACGCTTACGCACACTGGTGCAAGTAATTGTTTCGACTTATTACGTAATATGTCTCCCCTTAAAAAACAAAGAACTATAGGGCATACAACAACACACACATGCGGCATGACTTGAACAATTTTCAGTATTTAACTTTTTATTTATTACCCATACAAGCCCTGATAAGCTGTGCAAAGTTTGATTAGAGCTACATAGGAGAAGCGGTCCTTGGGATTTAAAAACACCAATTACTGATTTTAACGACTGCAAAAAATCAATCCCGTATGGTTATACGAATATCACTTTCACTGAAGCATGCGCGATTTTTATCAATTCCTAAACGTTTCACTGGCTGCATATGTAGCTTAAAAATATATGAACAACTTAAAAGACTTATAGACTGTTCAAAAACTGTTTCTCAATTATGTTTTATACCAAATTCTTAAACGTTTCACTGGCAACGCAACATTTTATATAAAGTAAAAATACATTTTAAGCAACTTAATAACTCTTCAATTAATCAATGCTTGATTTATTATTTTTGTGTTAAGTTCTTAACCGAATCACTGGTTTCGCAACTTTCTAGATCGTGAAATAAACAGTTTACTGTAGATAAACAAGAAAATAAGTAAGAGGCTATTACAATATAATTTAATTTTTTTTTGTTTAGTTCTTAAACGTTTCTCTGGCAGCTCAGCTTTCCAATATACTCGACGTAACAGTTTACTATATACAGTACGCAAATGGATTTTTATCATTAGTTGATTTCACTCTCTCTCTCTCTCTACACATGTAGATGTAGATGTCTATTCCTGACTTTCACCACATCCACTTTTGGATTTGTGTTTCAATCTATGCTATCATGTTGGCGCTGTAGTTAATGTTTGATTTGATGAATTTGAAAATTCTAGTTTTTGTCCCCCCTCCCCAAAGTACATTTAAAGCTAAAGACTCAACATTATCTTCCAATACCATTTCAGAATACCCAATTAAGGGAACCTCCGAGGCAACATTGAGTCACACAGCCAAGGAGTTCCATACCGGACACGCCACACAAGATGAGCTGCAAGGTGCGGCTAATGGAGGATGGGTCCCTGGACGAGGAGCCGCTAACACTGAAAGAAATCGCTTATCAGAAGCTCTGCAACAATCTGGACATAATCAGTGGCTTTACAGAAGCCGGACAACGATCACTAAACGCTGGCATTGTGCTGACAAATGAGATATGCGATGCATTTCTGGAGAACTATCAGCGCTTCCACAGACCACTAGACGATAGGGTCATAAATCTATTTAGCGATACGCGTCGCACCTCACTAAAGATCGTGAATCTGCGCTACAGCACACTAAGCAGCGTGGGTGGGTATCGATACTGATAATCCAACAGTGAGGGATGTCAGCTAATTTGTCTTTATTATAATGTATAGGTCTGCAGACGCTGATGCGCCACAAACTGTTTGCCCTGTCCATGTGGTATTGCGACAAGATCACAGTGCAATCACATCACCTACTGGCCCACTATGGCGACAGTCTGCGCTCTCTGGAACTGGGGATAAGTTCGCATCTGCTGCAGAATGCGGAGCCCAATGAGAAGGAGCCGGTGGATTTTCAGCTGACCTGCCCCCATCTGCGTCGTCTGGTGCTGAATGGCGTTGTCATGCATCATCGGCTGCAGTTTGCCCATTTGCAAGATTTGAGCCATCTGGATCTTACGTCTTGTGTGCTGGCCAACTTCAGTCTGGAGGCGCTTGGCATGCTGCCCAACCTGCACACGCTAATCCTGTTCAATGTGTGGCCAATTGCAAATCAGCTGCACGCAATCTGCCGCCTGCGTCGCCTCTGCACCCTGGACATTTCAATATCCAGTTCGGGCAATGGTCACGGCACCTACGATCTGCCCGATCAGACACTGAACATGCTCATGGATAATCTGCGCCATCTGACACATCTCGATATCTCGGGTACGAATCTGGCGGGCAACGGTGTGGCCACCAAGGAATCCACCAATGCCAATACCAAGACCGAACAGCACTTTGGCCCCACCGATATACCGGGCCTGGCATTACGTACGCAGCGACCGCTGCAATTTCTCGGTCTCTACCACACGGCGCATTGGGCCTGCAAACGGCATGATATACCCGCCTTAGAGGTGGCCGGCGATGCCAACGAGCAGCAGATACTGACAGCGGCCCGTTATTACCACGACAGGCCAGTTCTACTGACAAGGGTGAGCTTCAAAATACAAATACAAATAAATTCCCATTAATGAATACCTAATTAAATACAATCACAGGTGCTCAACGATTTGTATCACCTGTTTCGCTTTGAGAACTGCAAGGACATACACACAGCGCTGGATGTTGTGCTTTGCGCCATGGACAGACACCAAAAGTTCAAGCATATGCAAATATCGGGCAGGTAAGCTCATAATTCATATGCATGTAAATCAAATGTGGAAACTGACTTTCTCAATCTCCGCCAGCGCCACACTGTTCTATATTGTGAAAGGACGCGATCGCTCGAAATTTGGCACGCTACTGCGTAATCACATCATTCGCACGCTGCTCAACGGCATGGAGATGCATCTCACAGACGACACAATGCTGCGTAATGGCTATTTGACGCTAACGCAGTTCCACATGCCAGTCGATGTGGTAATTAAGAGCCAAGCACATGTCAAGTCATCCACTAATTGTTACCGAATTTAATTGGCAGCTATTCGAGTACGAGCGCCTCATCAAGATCCTGCTGCATGGTGTGTCCAAAACGGAACAGGAAGGCTTCGTGCAGCGCATTGCCATCTATCTGCTCAACACACTCGCCTGCCAGGTGGATGGCCGGCAGAAGCTCTTTCTCGGCGAGTTGGGCGTGGTCAGCGTAAGCGTAGACACCATCAATATATATATTGATTATTATAACCAGTGCAATATCCTTTTCAATCTTTGTCTTTTAGACTATGCTGACCCTAATCAAGGATCGCCTCACGCGCTCAGTGTTTGATGACGTCATGGAGGTGGCGTGGTCGACCATGTGGAATGTAACCGATGAGACTGCTATTAATTGTAAGAGATTTCTGGATGGCCGCGGCATGGAGTATTTCCTTAAGTGTTTAAATGTGAGTTGCCAATCGTATATTGAAATCCAATGTAGTTAAACCAAATTCGTTTCTTCAGACATTTCCCGATCGTGACGAGCTTTTGAGAAACATGATGGGACTACTGGGCAATGTGGCCGAGGTAAAATGGCTGCGGCCCAAGCTGATGACGCAGGAGTTCATAGAGGTGTTTGCGCGCCTGCTTGATTCATTGAGCGATGGCATCGAGGTGGGTCATCTTGGTGGAAGACTAGCCAATGACAATGCTAACCAACTGCGCTTCCAGGTCAGCTACAATGCGGCTGGAGTGCTCGCTCACATCGCATCCGATGGCGCCGATGCGTGGACCATTAAAGCGCCAACAAGACAACACGTGCTCGAACGCATGGTCGCCGCCATACAGCGATGGAACATAAAGAGTGAGCGCAACATCAACTATCGCAGCTTTGAGCCCATACTGAGTCTGGTGCGCTGTTACGAGACGCCCGAATGCCAGCACTGGGCCGTCTGGGCACTAGCCAATCTTACCCAGGTATTGGTCACAAATTCCCATATTATGAATTGCTTATAATCATAGATCTATTTTATAGGTATATCCGGATAAATATTGCCAGCTGGTGGAACAAGAGAATGGCATACAAATTCTGACCGAGCTGATTGAGCACGAGAGTCCATACTGTGAGATTAAACGTATTGCTCGCCTGGTCATCGAACAGTGCGACCTGGGCATGGAGCGTATGGTGGAGGGCTAGGCACACAGCCCCTTTGCAGCCAGTGTCTAGGTTTATCAATCGAGTTTGTTGTAATGTTTGTGTTTAAGGCAGCAGCAAGTGTTATCGTTCAGATTCTTCCTCGATTTTTTTATGTTTACTTCAACAAAAAAAGCAAAACGAAAACAAAAAACCAACAAAAAAAATCAAATTTTAAGGCGACAAAAACATTAAAAATGAGGTAAAAGAAATGGAAGAAATATAGAAACGTGTGTTTTGGCAGATCATTTGAAAAGAACGCTAAAATATATATTATATTAATTAGTAGTTTATATATACATATATATATATATATACGGTATATAACTATATATCATGTTGTAAGCAAACGAGCGATTTTTTTAAGACGAGATTAAGGCCCTGTCGGATCTGTAAATATTGTTAACGAAAAAAGTAAAAAAGAAGAAAGGCAAACGAAGTAGCTGCATATTAAATAGAATCTTAATTAAATAATCCTATATATATATGTAATTCTATATATGTATGGGTATTTAGCTATTGATATATATCTGCTCGATTAACTATTATTATTATTAGAGTAAACTTAGTTTAAGCTGTGCCCGGAAAATCCCATTTACTTGTCCGCTTTGTGTTCAGTGCAAATGATTTGATTAGTTCCTTTCAACAAGATTTTCTGTTTTATTGCATGTTTTCGAGCGTGTATTCGCAAGATTGTTCTTCATATTATGCTTAAAGTGTAGGCTAATTAAATGTATATATGTATACATCTTATTTAAGCGTGTTTCGTTTTGGTTTGCATACAGACATTTGACTATTTATATATTATTTTTTTTAATACAATTATGAGCTCACATCTGTGTCTTACAAGTTTATTCATAGACATATTTTGGGCACGTGCTCTGAGATGTATATAGTCTATACAGTAAAAGCTCGCTCGAGGGGACACCAACAAATTTTTTTTTTTCTCCTGCTTCGAAAGCTGATTGAGGAAATATATGTCAAACAAATAAGAATAACATAGAACACATCACTTTTTATTTTCAAAATTTTTCTATATATCTATTTATGTTATTAATAAATAAAAATGTATGTTTAAAAACTTGCCTATTTTGGTCAACAAATTTAGTAAATGGTCGGTTGTTTCATAATTTCTGATTGCAATTTTATTTTGATGTAAAATTTTTGTAATGATTTTATCGTTAGAAAAGTTTGCTTCGACTTCTTTACAAAGAAATTTGAAGCCACAAAAAAGTCGTTGGTTCGGTTCACGGCTCGAACCAGTGCGTTGCTTTTAGGTTCGGTTCTGTTACTTGGTTTTACACAATAAATCCAATTTAAAATTAGAGAAATTGAAATCTAAAGAACATTTCAAATTAAAAAACAAATGTTTACTACCTTTTAGTTGCAAGTGAATCGGTCGTGTTAGCAGAGCTTTCACTGTACGTAAATTTTTAAAAAGCTGAGTAAGCAAATTGCAGCAGTCTGCGTGTGTTTAACAGCTTGGCAATTGCGTCACGGGGTTGGTCTGGTGGCTGGCTTGGGAGGGTTGGAGCAAGGGGAAGGAGTCAGTTGGTAGTCGCCCGTGAAATGCCAACGAGTTGAAAAGCGAGCACAAACGAGTGGCGCATGCGCTGTGACAAGTACAACTGACACACTCGCACTCCCACGCCCACGCCCACTCACAGCGAAGCAACCCTTCCAACACACTGCTCTCTTAAACTCACTCTGCATTTTGCTCTCTCACAGCCCAAAGACAATTTGTCAGTTGCCATTTTGCCGCCCGGTCGAACGATTGTTGTTTATTTGTTGTTGCGTGGAAAAAATAGAGAAAGGCGAATAGAAACGATAAATGATATCAAGATGTGATTTTAAAGAAGTGGACACAGACTTCCTTTATTGTGCACAAAAGTGGGTTTACCTTAGGCAAACGGTTTTCCCCTTTTCATTCAAAATCCAATAACAATTCAATTGAACAAAGTCAACATGTAAAGCTGCGTGAAAAAGAAGAAAAAAACGGTGAAAACAAAAGGCACAACAAAACGTCTTAAAACGGAGTCTGCGCAGTTCGCATGGAAACGGATGCGTTCGAAGTGTGAGTGAAGAGTGCAGGAGAAAATAACATCAACATGAAAATGCATTTGTGTTTGTTGGTTTTGTTTGTGGGCTCGTTTGCCGGTTCGCCAAGCAACAGCCAAGTTGCCTTTGTGTTCATCCGCTTCCGTTCCACAACAGCCTCAGATCAATAACCTTGCAAAAAACCGAAATAACAATGTGGGGTTGCCATGGACATGCACAGTCTACAACAAATGCAATGAGCTTACAACAAATCAAGAAAATAAATAAAAACAAACTGTATTCCGGGCATGAAATAGGCTAAGGTATTGATCACCGATTTTAGTCTATGATTAAACGGAATATCGTTTTTCTGGCCCACGCAAAGCTCTTGCAGCAATTCCAAACACGACAAATTGCAACAATAATTTTTTTACAGGGCGAACGTAATATATATAAAATTTCATATAAATAAAAATTCTTTTGGGTTTGGCTGTGACTCGAACCACGAACTGCAGCATACACACGCAACACTTTCAGTGCCGCAATCCAACGTGTTCGACCAAACAGACGTCAGTTCAATTCGCGGCATTTGAGTATTTCAAGCAATTGAGCTTTTAGGCGAGCAAAAGCTCGCTGTCAAAAGCTCACTCACTGCACTGTAATACAAAAAGTATTCAAATTGTAAATTGTTTCACTGATTTTAGATTCAAATATTAAAGTTGAGTTGCACAAGTAAACACTTTATGATTATTACTTGATATATATGTAATGAGTTAAAAAATAGAGATTGCGGCACGGATAATTTACAATTATATAATTAATAAACAAATATTTCTATATATGCTAGTTCAAACTGCTTAGAATATCCAAATGTTTAATTTAATTCACAGATTTTTCTGTTTTTTTAATTGGCCGTCATATGTACATATATATGTATGTAATTAAAAATAGATGTACCTTTTAATTCAAAATTCAGCTCGATACATATATAATTATTTTGATGAATTTTGAATTTATTATGGGGTCTATTTTTTAAATTAATATCGCAGCTTCTACTGATTAATCAATTAAAATTACAGAAATTGATTGAAAAATATTTCTATCAGTAGCAGTAGCTGCTAATCGCAATCAGTGCCCGTTACTATTGAAGAATCGCCCCCGTCCACCTTTGTTAATAATCCTGAAGCGCACGACGGACGCCAGGCGACATGTGGCCCGGCTCCGAGCGAGGCAGCTCGCGAGCCCTGGAGATACCCACCAGTCAGCAAAATGCGGGCGGTAGTAGTCAGCAGGAGACGCTGGCGGACATTGAGCACATATCGACGATAGCCGGGTCGCTGGCCTCCATTGGCACCTTGTCGCACACACAGATGCGATACGTGAGTGTCCTTTTTGCGTGACATCCTTTTAACCCATCCATACTTAATAAATTTCCCATTGTTTGCAGTGCACAAATGATGCCGGCTATGATACGGAACACACCTCACTCAATTCCGACTTTGATGAGGCCGAGTTGCGTCGGGAATTGCTCAGAGATGTAAGTGTTAATCTAAACAGTAAAGTATGGATTTGAATATTTTTTTAATTTGCCTAAATAGCAAATAATAATCTGTGAACATTTTTAAAACAAGACTTAAAAGTTTTTAAAATAATTATTAATTTTGATCATCATGATTTCAAGAAGTTATTGCAATACTAAACTAACTGAATTATATATTTTTCTCGTTTTTACAAACAGAAATGGAAACTTTTATTTGATATGGTAAGTAAAAGAATACCAAAATCTTTAACCGTTGCTGAATACACTTATATTCATCCCCAACAGTTCGATCCGGAGGGCTTTGGCGAGATATCCGTTAAAGAATTTTTGGCCGCCTTGCAATCCCCGGAATTTCTATCCCAAGTGCCTATGAACAAGCGGGAGCTGTTGCTGGAGCGGGCCAGGAAGGCCCAACTGCCCACCGGACCCGGCTATGTGACATTCCAGGACTTTGTCAATGTGGTAAGTGCAGCTAAATCGAATTCGCATGTGCCCCTGAACGCTGCTTGCAGCTGCTGCCTGCCTGCGACTCGTGCTGCACGATACAAACAAACAGCGGGATTTAAGTGCAAACACAGGTCCATGTGCAGTCCCTGTCCATGCTCCAGTGTCCAAAGTGTAGGCTCGTGTTCAAACACAAAGCACGGAAGGGACAACAAGCTCCTGCGCACGGCTTCAGCTAAAACAACACGCACTCTTGTTTTACCCTTGCAGAGGGTGCATCGGCTTATCCGAAAGAATGTGCAGAAGAACAAATCCTTGCAGCCGTAAAGTCGAGAAATAGCCACTTATCGAATTTAAAAGGCATATCTTGGCCAAAAAATGTCATATCTTCGAATGATATATGTTTTTAGACTCGTTCGGTTATTGACTATCGATTGGCATTCAAAAATTACCAAAAAAATTTTTTACCATTTTTGTCAAAAATCACAAGGGGTAACATCACGTCTTTTGTCAAAATCACGAAAATTTAAAGTGAACAAATTTTAATGAGGATCGATTCTGTAGACTTATACGAGTTGAATAACATATATTTTTTTCTAAATCGGTCATTATTTAACCGAGATAGAGCATTTTACAGCTAGATATGTTCAGTAAAATCTTGAGTAAAAAACTTTACATATTGGAACGATATATCTTTTTAGACTCGTACGGATAGCGACAATCGAAAAAGATTCAAAAATTCCCATTCTAAATTTTTACCATTTTTGTCAAAAATCACAAGGGGTAACATCACGTTTTTAGTCAAAATTGCGAAAATTTTAAAGTGATAAGATTTTAATCGGAATCGATTCTATAAACTTATACGAGTTGAATGCGCTATATTTTTCATAAATCGGACATTATTTAACCGAGATAGAGCATTTAACAGCTAGATATGTTCAGTAAAATGAGCATATCTTGAGTAGAAAACTTAAAATATTGGAATGATATATGTTTTTAGACTCGTACGGATAGTGACTATCTAATAGGATTATAAAATTTTCAATCTACATTTCTACGATATATTATAAAAATAACAAGGGGTAACATCACTATTTTTGTCAAAATCGCGAAAATTTTAAAATCAAATATTTTTAATTGCGATCGATTCTATGGAGTTTTGCAACTCGAAAGAGGTATATACTATATGACATATTTGAGAAAAATGAGATGGTAACATCATAATTTTTGCCAAAGTTGGGTCGCTTCTGAAATCAAAATATTTTGATTTTATGCGATTTTTCAGACTTTCACGAGTTCATTTCAACATACTTTTTCAAGATCGGACATCATTTATCCGAGTTATACACTTTTTAAAACTAAAATAATCCAATAATCATACAGTTGTCCAGGACAAAAATTGTTTATACAATAAACAATATATTAAATTTGCTTACCATGCTTAACTATTTGTAAATTCGTTAAGTGTGTTAAGCAATACGGCCAATGCTATTGATTGGCCAAGAATCATTCAATCGTCACGTAAATGGCCATATTACACGGATTTAGTATTATTCAGCTGAATCCGCAAAGTCTTCGGACGAAACATTTCCAAACCGTTGGTTCCTAGAAGACCTCCATATCCTTGGTAATCATACCAAAGGTATAGTCCTGGCGAACCTAAAGTCCAGAATCCTTGCAATATGCGCGGGGAATATGGATATAAATATGTATGCCCTTTATTTTCAGCTGCCCCCACCCCTGTTCCCCTTTGTCCCTAAGCTGTAGCTCTTTTAAAACAGAAATTACGGTTAGATTTTGATGAAAATCTAACAAATCGGTGGCACAACATTTTTGCCTTAGAAGTATGCAATGGAATTTTGCACATTTCATTTGATTTTTGGCAACTTTCTGTGCCTTAGAAGTATGCAATGGAATTTTGCACATTTCATTTGATTTTTGGCAACTTTCTGGCAATTCTGTTTGCCTGGTGTTTCGGCTGAAATTAGCATAAAAATCTTGCACGCCGGTGTCGCAAAAATTTTGCCTTAGAAGTATGCAATAAAATTTTTAACATTTCATTTGATTTTTGGCAACTTTCTGACGACTCTGATTGCCTGGTGTTTCGGCTGAAATTTGCAAAAAAACGTTAATCTTGCACGCCGGTGTCGCAAAAATTTTGCCTTAGAAGTATGCAATAAAATTTTTAACATTTCATTTGATTTTTGGCAACTTTCTGACGATTCTGTTTGCCTGGTGTTTCGGCTGAAATTTGCATAAAAATCTTGCACGCCGGTGTCGCAAAATTTTTGCAGTAGAAGTATGCAATATAATTTTGCACATTTCATTTAATTTTTGGCAACTTTCTGACAATTCTGTTTGCCTGGTATTTCGGCTGGATTTTTAAGAAAATATTGCAAGACGGCTTCACCAAAAATTACCCAAAGAATCCTCCCAAAAGTAATAACAAATATTTTTTGTACTTTTTTAAATTTATTTATTGAATTTCTGCAAACATAATTAGTTATTTTACAATTTTTGTTTTTAAGGTATTTCTCTTAAAACTGTAGGCATGATTTGTGTCATATATGTATATATTTATTATTTATAACAAACTATTTTAAATATGATTTACATATATAGTTCTTAAACATAATTATATTTACCATACGTAGCATTATTTTAAAATCAACTAAAATATAAAGTGTTATAATTATTGTTTTTAAATATTGTTTATAATAAATGCACCTTAACGCTTTTATGTTGTCTTGGTTTGTCTTGAGTAAAAAACGTTATATATTGGAATGATATGTCTTTTGGGACTAAGAGACTCCCATTCTAAAATCTGACCAAATTTGACAAAAATCACAAGGGGTAACATCACGTTTTTTGTCAAAATTGCGAAAATTTTAAAGTGAAAAGATTTTAATGAGGATTCATTCTGTAGACTTATACGAGTTGAATGAGGTAGATTTTTTCCGAAATCGGACATTATTTAACCGAGATAGAGCATTTTAAATCTAATGATAATACGTAAAATGTTCAAGTCTTGAGTAAAAAAACCTTACAAATTAGAGTCATATTCGAAAATTCCCATTTAAAACATTGACCAAAGTCTACAATATATATCCATGTAATGGGTATATGTATGTCGGCAAGGGTATTTAATATTCGGCTCTTCAAAGTGGGCTGTTTGAACTAATCTGGCCTGTTGTTGTTTTCCGGTTGTTTGCGCTGTGGCAAATGCAAAAAGTCCATTCGCACTCGCCAAATAGATGCACCTTCGACCCGCTGCGACACGCCCCGCTGCCCGTTCGATGCTGTTTACCTGGCCAACAGCAACTCGTTGTTGGTTGTACCGTTCAGTGTTTGCGAATGCTGCAGCAGCCGCAAGGCTAAGGATTAGGGCCGTTGGCATTCGGCCTTAATGCTAAGATTGAAGTTCTCCACTTGGGTAAATTGAAAGTTTTTTTTTTCCCTGAGTAGCTGGCAAGATTCTTTTTAGTTCTGTCTCTATTTGCTGTTACCGTTGACAATTCTATTGCAATTTGATTGATTCTACGCTTGATTGGCAGGCACACACACACACACACACACACACATACGCACACCCTCGTCCACACAGGGACATGCATAATGAATGCCAAGTGTATTTTGCCTTCGTCTTGCTTTTCCTTTGTTTACCGAAGAGTCCTCAAATTCATGAATTAGCCAGGACATCACAAAGCGTTTATTTACCCTTGTGTGTTGTGTTGTCAAGCTGGCTGGCTGGCTGGCTGGGTGTGTGTGTGTGTGTGTGTGTGCGTAACGGTAATTGTCATCGGCACAGCATTCTCGGTTGTCCTTTGGTCAACCTCACAATGTCCTGCTGACGACATTTGTAGTGGGCATTAGCTCCTGTTGACGAGCTGTTAACGCGATTGTTTTACGTTTAACGATTGTTTGAAAGTGCCGTGATTTTATCTATTTTTATGCTCGATCGAGTAATGTATAAATGTGACTTTCTTGTATATTAAATGTATATAAATATAATGAATAAGGAACTTCTCTAGCAAACATCAATCGAGTAATCCTACCATCTTTATGCAGTTCAGAACTGTCAATGTTAAGATCTCCACACTCCAGATCTCAGCCTGTGCAGTTCTATCTTTGGAATCGCACAGATCCTGTCACTGCGTCTTCTAGCCAGGTGTTACGACAGCAAAAAAAAACAAACAAACAAAAAAAAAACACAGATCCAGCCTTGGACTCTTATCAGTGGCGAGCGATCTGCAGTTTCCTAGGCAAACATACTACGCAACATTTTTGCACTTAATTATAAATTTCAATGATCGGGGTTGTTCGACGGGGGCGTGGTGCATTTGGCCATATGGCCAACGCAGCGGCGGCTGCGGCTGCGGCTAATGTGGCTGTGGCAAGTCCTTGTTTGGTTTGCTGGTTGAATTAAAGCAGGAATGCCGACGGGACCGCGAGGAGCATGCGACATGCATAATGCAAGCGGTGGCAATGCCGACATCGATACAATGGCCGATTGCCTGATGATTGCTGAATTTTTAACAAAAGCTCGCACGTGACAAATCCTTTTATGGCAGCGCAGAAGCGCTGGCCAGGGACGCAGGCGACGGCGCCGACGCCGACGATGACGACGACGACGACGACGACGCGGGGCAAACGTGTTGAACGTTATGACAACTGCAGGCACGAGGCTGTCGATCGTCGATCGTCGCTCGTCAGCGGCGTGCATCTGGCCGGGCACAGCAGGCGATGGCCAGCGACAGACGCAGCTGAGGTCAAAGAATTCGCGGCAAGCCGCAGCATTGATGCTCTTTCTGCACAAAAATAGCCGTAAACTGCTGGCAGCCATTGACTCCTTCAACTGGGCAGCCGCATCAACGATTTGTGGCATGATCCTGTGTTTATAATGATTTGCACACTTGCCATTTAGCTGGCAATCCGAAGGCTACATGACTTTTAATTGCGGGCTGATCGGTCAGCAGCGGCAGCGTAAAAAAAGTTAAAGAAGCAGCAGAATTCTTGCATTAATCAGAAAGTCAACGGAGCTGCCAGGCCTTCGATCATAAACGAAAGCAATTGGCGGCCACTCGCCGCAAGTCGCCTGCCACAAGTCGCGAGTCGCCTCCATTATCATAATCAGCGGACGCAACGCTGCGCAGCTGGCGCAACTGCATCGCTGAACCTGTGCCGAGCACGCACCAAGAAATTCCAGCGGCTTGTCTTGAATGGGGGAATGTCTTTGACTGGGAGCTGGCTGGCTGGCTGGCTGGCTGGCTGGCTGGCTGGCTGGCTGGCTGTCTGGGCCAGGAATGCCAACCGGCCAGCTGGCGACGTCTGCGAGTGGGGTTTATTGAATAAACATTGCGCGAACCGATGCCACAAACAGGCGCTCCAGTCCGTTGGTCCATCAGTCCATCCACCAGTCCGCCAGTCCGGTGGCGTCTGCTCTGCTGATTTGCAGCGCTGATAGGCGGCGGAATCAGATCAGCTGCGGACTTTGGAGCCAGCGTTCCGAGTGTGTGTGTGTGTGTGTGTGCGTGTGTGTGTGGAAGGTGCAAAATGCCTTGCGCCTTGGGCTCTGGGGATGCGACTCATCAGCCACTGTTGCATAGATCGTTCTGACGCGGTATTAAATCAATGCCAATCCATAAATGGTCCATGCAGACAGCCACCGCAGATTGTATTGGCATCTCTGAGCGATTTCATTATTCCACAATAATATCGCAAATCGCATGAAAAACGCTCGCGTTTAAAACGGACAACGGCTGCCTTTGAGCATTTCCAGGTAAACAACAAAGCTATTCGAGGTGTGAATGTGCTCCATGATAGTTGAGATCAGAGTGCCTCGGTCTACGATCATAATTCTAGCAGTTTCCAAAGCTGGACTGGTTAAGCGATCATTTAACGCTGTGGAGCATATCAAGTTAACAAAATAATATGTTATTCATTTCTGAACTGATCTTTTGGTATAATATTATAATAATATTTAGCCTAAACTCTATTTTTGATACAAAACATTTCTTTAATGGCTGCTTTATATTACGATTCAGTCTATAATTAAAAATAGGTTTGGATTCAAATCCGTTTTTAATTTAGTCCAAAATTTATTGCGCTATTATTAAAGCCTAAAAAAAGGTTGTTATTTTGATAGTATAATAATTGATTGTACAATAATCTAGAGTTCTTTAAGATATATTTACTTTTTAATTCACCATTTTTGAATACAATAAATCCAATTGGGTTTCTTAATAAGTTTACCCTTCTGTGTCTTTAACTTAAAGGATTGTCTGCTCCTGCATTAAAAGTTAATTATGCGGAAGCGTTTGTTAACAGATTCAGAACTAAGTTTCTATATAGTGTTGCATTCCAAAACGGTTAAGTTTGAATTTTTGCCAATTTCCACACAATTTTAATTTCAGTTATCAGCGAATTGCGCGCTGCTTTAAAGCCAATCAATTTTCAGTTTTCGCTTAGCCAAAATTCGCATCGTTCGATTATACATATATCCACCCGTCTATCCGTCTATCTAGCTATCTATCCACACACAAAAATTGCCAGCTTGGTAGCCCGAAATTCCTGTTGTATTTTTGGTTCTTTTTGTCTCTGTCGTTTTGACTTGTGGCCCATGCCAAGGACGTGACAATGCCAAAGATGGACGGAACGTGGCGTGATAAGGGAGGGTAAGAGGGGGAGTAGCTGGGTACTGACGATGCTACTGTTGCTGCTGACGATGTTTGGTCAATGGTCAATTTGGCAGCAGTTTATTTTGATTGTTGTGCAACCGGAGCAAGGATAACGATTTGAACACGAATTGGCACAGCACCAACTGCAACTGTCCACGTTCCTAAAACACCAAGAGAGAGAGGGCGAGAGTGAGGGAAGGAGGGAGAGAGAGAGCGAGCTGCCTCTTCAATATTTTTGCCATAGTCACGAAATGTGCTGATAACGATTCCTAAACCCTTTTTGCCAGACTTGTTCGTGGTTAGATGAGGATGGGGTTGGGAATGGGATCGATGTCCTGCGGCCAGCACGCGCTCTCCTGTCACATCTTTCAAAATAAACGTATTTATACCTTTGCAGCGGGCATTTGAATTATGTCAGGAATTGTGCAATGCAAAAAAGACTTTTATAATTATTTTGCTTATATAAAACATATAAAAGCCGTCAGTTTCTATCCTTGTAAGGCTCTCTATCAAAATCGGACCACCATTTCATATACAGGAGAATTGGTCAACAAAATTCAATTTTGTACGAACTGTTTTTTAGGGTTTTTCTCAATATTATATTGTATAATATTATCAACAACTTATCGGAAAACTATAGCACATAGCTCCCGTAAGAACAAGCGGCTGAAAAAATGTATTTTTAATTGAAAAACTTTTTGGTTCTTCGATTCTTCGATTTACTTTACTTTACTCGAGATGTACTTGAACTAAATAAATTCTGAAATTGTGAAGGACATTATAATTCGAACATGCAGTTAAAATATTATCAATATTTGACTACACTTGTACAAAGCTCTTAAAGAAACATCATCGGATAAAAAATTATTGTTGAATTGAAAGCCCTTTTGGGTTTTAAGATATCTGACGCGAATCAAATCGTACTCAATGACAGAAAGAGTATTTAAACTTCGGCGCCTCGCAGATAATTTTACTTGCACGTTTTTGCTTTATTTGTGGGCAGCTGCAGGTGTAAATACATCAAAAATCGAATTTGTGTTTAACCCTTAGTTGGTTACATGACCGGCGGCAAAACCAATTTGGTTTTTTTTTTTGTTGTTGTTGGGGATTTAGTTAAGTGGGCGTCCTGCTTCCTGTTTGTCTACCGTGTGCCTTGTTCTAGCCTGCGCTCATTAGTCCGGTTGCCCATTTGAAATCAAATTAGTGGCCGCACTTTGTTGAGCGCGGCCGCAACTAATTATGTTGAATAAATTTGAAATAGCCAGCACCTGACATTTATGATGGCACTAAAACTTACATGAAAATGTTTCAGCAGCCCCTCTTCCATTTTAATTTTTTTGGCAGTCGCCGCTGCAAAGGTCAATGTAACTGTCAAACTGTTGTCGCTGTTGTTGTTGTTGTTGTTGTGGAGCTGACCCTGTACTCGCTTCAAGCTCAGGTGACTCGCATAATTGTGAGCTACGGAAGCGGGGGTGCACGGAGTGCGCATCATTAACCTGTGCGCTCCGGTAATGAGACATCAAGTGCGCGGCAGCTCTAGGACACGCGCTGACCATGTTTACACCTTGATGCAACATATAACAGCAGTAGCAGCAGCAGCACCACCAGTTGGCAGCTGCAATAATCAGCGCGCAGCATAGGCCGTGTGCAGTCGCACGGAAAAGCCTATAAAGAATACATATATTTTTTGTTGTTATATTTTGATTGTTATGATATCCGATTACTAGACATACATGGCATATATGCGTGCCAGGCAGGCAGTCGCTAGCTCCTAGTTGCCAACAATGCGTGCGCCAAGTTAAGGTTTTTTTTTCTGTGCGTTTTTGTTGTTTTTTTGTGTAGTGTGTGTGCCACTTCCATTTCCATTTCCATTTTGCCAATCTTTAGCGACGAGCTGCCAAACAATGACGTGGAGTGGCTGACTGGCAGCCCCGACTGGCTGCCTTTGTGCCTTGCGTGTCAATCCATTTCCGCCAGCCTCGAAATCGCAAATCAAACAAACGGCGACAGCTGCTCCTTGGCAGCGCTTTGCATACGCTAAGATCCTGGCGCAGGCAATCTTAATCTATGTAGAGGCAGCGTATATAGCTTTTGATTTGCAGCGCACACAAAGCCAGGCGCCCTGCTCCGCCCCAGTCACATAAACAAAGGCACCGGCGTCAAAGGCCAAACGTCAAGGCAAGCGCGTCTTGAAGTAAATCACAAATGAAGTCTTGACATGCGTGTGCTATATACACTCTACACTATACACTCACCATATATACATATCGGAGACATGCATGTGTGTATGTCTTTTCAGTGCAGTCTATATAGTTGCTGCTGCTGCTGTTGCTGCTGTTGCCCCGCATACAGGAAACTGCAGAAAGGTGCAAACGAACTTCCGCTCCAAATCTGCTTTCGATTTGTTGTTTAGCTTCAGCTGCTTCTAGCGATTATTTTCTCAAGCGGCAAGCGGCACGCGTTGAATTTGCACAGTTGTCGCAGCGGGCAGATGTAAAACGATGAAATAAGAAGAAAACCGTTCAACTTGTCCCAGATCAGCAAGAAGCTCCTCATCAGTGTCTGGCCGTGTGGCTAATCAATCATCATCAAACAGTTGCCCTTTTACAGTAGCCAAAAACTGAGTGAAAGCCTGATTACCTTCCAGGAGAACGTTGAGACGCCGTCGTCGTCGTTGCCGTCGCCGTTTTGGCCTACAATTAGTCCGATAGCAGTAGCAGGAGTATAGCCGTAGGTCCTGCAAGGCAAATGTGACTTTAATGAGTAAAAATGTGATAATTAGTAGACGCCAAGAGACCGACAAAGAAGGCAACGCAGGAAAAAAGAAAAATAACAAAACGCTGGCGTTTGCCTTCGCTCCGGTAATTACAGTAAAAACCATTTGTCCGGCAAATTGCGCACTGGGCGGGCGACCCAACAACAAGTTGCTTCAAGAATTTAACTAAAAACAAAAAAAAATAAAAATAAAAAAGGCAAAGATGTTGCCAACATTTTCACCTGCGGCAATCACTCGAACTGGACAAACAATGCAAATTGAATTGCTGCGTGCAAAAATATTGTGATTCAATTAGATGAACCAATGGGCAAAGATGCTGCTCCAAGGTGGCTTAAAGGTGCCAGCCAAAAACAATAAATAAACGCAGATTTAGGCTGTCAAATGTTTGTGCCACTTAAAATTGTATAAAACATAATACAGTTAAGCTCCTTTGAGTGGTCTCCGGTGGTTCCATTTTATCTTTTGATCTGTTAGAAAAAATTTTAAGATAAGCTATTTAAATTAGAAGAAAAAGAAGAGAAAAACTTACAGGCAGGCGAACTTTCGCTACTTTTATGTATGAAGATGATAAAAAAAAAGTTGAATATTTTAAAAGTTGTGGTTAAAAACACTGAAGTTTGACAATTTTTTAGATTTGAAGTCCAATTTTCGTATGGATTTTCCATTGAAAAGTAATTTTTTATCACTTTTGGACGAGTTTTACTTTGCACAAAATAAGAAATTTGTTGATTATGTTCGTCTAAGGGATGATTAAAAATTGATAGCTCTCTTAGATGGACAGAATCATGTTAAGCTTATCTTTCGACATGTTAACGAGGATGATATAAGTTATAAAATGGGGTGAAAACAGACAAAGTTGCTTGATACTCAAAAAGTACAATATTTAAAACAATTCTTGCAAGATTTCTAGCTCAGCTTTTATGAATAAGCCCAGTTTTTGTATGGTTATTCTATTTAAAATATTGCTTGTTTGCTTTTTAACAATTGCTTTCAAAGTAAGAGAGATGCATCTATGGGTTGATAAGAATAATGATTAGCGCTACATAAACTGGCTGTTGAAATAGATGGACTCTCTCTGTGCATATAGAGCTTTCACTGTATATCATATATACCCATATATTTAAAGATTATTGGCCTGTGATCCGACCATGCATCATGCAGTTTATAAATACTGCTTAACTGCTTGGAATAAAAATGTCAACACGCTGAATGAGGGCACATAAAATGCATAATGGAGTGCACAATGTTTTGTCGCCAACGAAGATGTCCTTTTTTGCGCATAGCCCAGGGGCTGACAAAAATACACTCACACATACACACACGCACCCACACACAAACACAGGCACACAACGTAATTCAAAGGAATTTTTTCCTAGGTGTTCCGCCATAAAAAGACGCCGCCTGCCCGTTGTTGACCATGTCCATGTGGATGCTGTTGCCGTCTGTGTTTGGGCAGGGGTAGGGGGGAAGTGTGTAAATGTTTTGCGTCAATTTGTCGCTTTATGTTTGCGACCTAAAAAATACAAAATATAACGCAGCCACACTGTGAATGAGGCATAAACAGATCTAGGTAAGCCAGTAATACAGTTAGATGAAAGCGGGCATTTACCTGGCTGGCCGCATCGTGACGTCATGTGGTGCTGGCCGCTGGGTAATGTCATTATCAGGCTCAGCCGCAAAAGGCCGAGCGGCCAGCGAGAATGGGGGGAGAGACGGCAGCAGCGATGTCCAGGGCTGAATGTAATTCGCACACCCGTCGTGCACGTCACAAAACAAATGATAAACATTTTATTTGTTCGGAATGGTATTGGCCTTATTTTGCCGCCGCCGTTTGATCCTCTTGTTGCCAGATTTATCACAATTTCACAATGCATTTGGGTGTTCCATTGTTTGTGGGCCAAAATCTTTGTCAACAGTTAACAATTTAATACGTAGAAACGACAAATCGGAAGTAAAATGTGCCTATTTGAATTTTCGAATTTAAGGAAGTGGCCATAAAGAGTGGACAAAAAGAAAATGCCAATGCAACTCTGGGTGGCGGCAAGTGGGCAGCGCTGGCAAAGCGAAAATCAAAGCAAAGACGACAAAAGTTAAGCACAACGCGGCGGCGGCAACGACGGCGACAAATTCGCTTAAACAGTTATAAATTAAATGTTTTATGTACTTGTGTTAATTGCTTAAATGCAAAACTAAGCATTATGCTAGCAACCTGTGCAAGTCGATAAGAAAATTGTATGCAGTGTCACAAACTAAAAGCGCGCCAAGTTAAAATTGCATTGTGTAAGTAGGCAGCAAACACACAATCCCTAAATACATAATATGCATTTGCTTTAATCAAATAATATTCGAACGCTTCAAGCACACGAGCATTCAATGAGCTAGTTTGCCGTTATAATTGTGAATGTATGCATGCATAATGCATTTAAGAGCTTATGGTTGTGTGCGTGTGCGTGTTTGTAGCGTTGCCACCTGATTGCATTTGAGTAGGAGTGTGAGATAGTGTTGTCCATCGTAGTTCAGCCTAAAGAATTAGTTCAGATGTCAAACGAATATTGAACTATAATCCAAGGCAAAGTACAAATGCAAGTTAATTTGTTCGGGCCGCAGGCTATACATCAATTAAAGCAAATTTGATAATTACTAATATTAGACTGGCTAACTAGCAGCGACACTTGTTACCTCCCACGGCCCCGCACAGCGACGACCGCAGCAATAACAACAATGTTGCTGCGCTTGGCAGCGGAAGTAACTATTTTATGCGCCTTCCCTTTTGCCCATTTAGTTTGCGAGCTTAATTTGTGGATTGTTTTTTGCTTTGGTTTTGTACCCTGCAGGCAACATGGTACAGTGAGGTAGCATGCAATTGTTGAAACGTAAGATACAAAAAAAATATGAAGAAATAAAATTAAGTTAACAAATCTCACTTTATTTAGGTTTGTTAGTTGTTTGTTTTATTTAGTGGGTATATGCATAGTCGATCAGTATTTGAAAGTTATTTTTTGCGTTTCGTAATCGTGCATTTTAATTGCGCGTAGGCTTCATTTGGATTTTCTTGACTGTCACAGTCTCAGTTTTAATTAAGCACAATACACATTTTCCGCCTTTTGCAGATTTTTCGTGTTTTTTTTTTCTAGCTGTTTAGTTTTTATGAGCCCCTTAATTGCTCCGCCCCGTTCGCATCTTTTGTGAATATCTTAATTACACAATAAAAATTATTTTGTCTAGCTGTCCCGCTGTCCTAACTCCTCTAGTTTACTTCCAAGCTGGGAACTTATTTTTTTTTGCGTACAGTCGTTTTCATAATTTTATGGCTCGTTTAGTTTTGGGTTCAAAATTTATGTTTTTGCTGATTTGGGCCGGCAGATATGTCCAATTGGAACGTGAAGAAACCTAGAGATTTATCATGCCTGCGATTTGCTTCGCAGTGTTTACTCTTCCACTTATTTGAACCCTAAAATTTACCCATTTCCAATTTTTTTTTTTTTGCAGATGAGCGGCAAGCGTACACGCAGCTTTAAATGCGCCGTACACCATCGGGATCGTGAGGTGTGCTCTGAGAACGACTTTCAGCTGGTGCTAAGTGAGCCGCCGCTCTTCAGGAAGATGGTGCATGCGGTGGCCCTGGAGGTGCTCCCAGAGGAGCGCGATCGTAAATACTATGCGGATCGCTATACGTGTTTTCCGCCGCCCTTTTTCATCATATTGGTCACAATCGTAGAGGTGGCTTAAATAGTCTCTTGTTTTACACATTTTTTTTATATATTTTCAAATGTGCAATTTCAATCCACAGCTGGGCTTCTTTGTGTACCATACGCTGGCCACGGGCGAGGCGGCGCCAACGGGACCAATACCCAGCGATTCCATGTTTATTTATCGGCCGGATAAGCGACACGAAATCTGGCGATTTGTGCTTTATATGGTACTGCATGCTGGCTGGTTCCATTTGGGTTTCAATGTGGCCGTCCAGCTGCTCTTCGGTCTGCCCTTGGAGATGGTGCACGGCTCGACGCGCATTGCCTGCATTTATTTTTCGGGCGTGCTGGCCGGTTCGCTGGGCACCAGCATCTTTGACCCCGAGGTGTTTCTGGTGGGCGCCAGCGGCGGCGTTTACGCCCTGCTGGCGGCACATCTGGCCAATGTGCTGATCAACTATCATCAGATGCGTTACGGCGTGCTGCGTCTGGCATTTATATTAATCTTTGGTAAGAAGTTTGATTGATTCAATGTGATTATAACTTTATATTATTCGTATGCTTGCAGCCTCCTTTGACTTTGGCTTTGCCATCTATGCACGCTACGCTGGAGAGGATTTGCCGCCGGGTCAGTTGGCCGCCAGCTCAGCGGCCGTCTCGTATGTGGCGCATTTGGCGGGCGCCGTGGCGGGTCTGACCATCGGTCTGCTTGTGCTGAAAAACTTTGAGCAGAAACTGCACGAGCAGCTGCTCTGGTGGATTGCGCTGGGCACCTACACGGCTCTCGTCGTTTTTGCCGTCGCCTTCAATGTGTTCAACGGCGTGACACTGTTCAACATGCGCGTGGAGAAGATTCGCTTCACCCAGACGTACTTCAATGATTTTCAGGTATAACAGGAAGCTGGCGCGTTTGTCCTTATGTTAAATCACCCAAAAGATGATTATCGATTTCTTATTTTTTTTCTTTGTTTTGGATTCGTTGAAGTTTTTTGTTATTTAGTTTATTGTTTGCCAACTGGACAGTGAATAAGTTTATAGTTTATCAATTGTTTTTGTAAGTTCATTTACTGCGTGCAATATACGTACAGACATGAGACATATATGTATTTGTATAGCCATACATCGTACTATGTACAATATAGACAATCGTCTTCTCTACGTAATTAACGCACCTCTTGTTCTACTGTAGCTTACATTTTCGATACGTACGCTTCGTTTCAGAGTACAAAATTTGAAAATGTATTTGATATCGATGAGAATGAAATATTTATGTATTTACACGAAATCGGAACTGATTAGATTTACGTATACATAAAACTTGATGCTCAAGGGATTCGAAATTTTTGCAAATCACAAATGTAAGACTTTTTTATAGACTTAAGCAAACGAAGAATTCAAGTTTAAACCATACGAAACTGTATAATAAACATGTTTAACTGCTAAAACATATATTATGAAACCGACATTGGTTAGTCAAAGATTTATTCAAAATTTTCTGAACTGTCCCACAGCAGGCCTTACCACATATATATATATACAATAAATAAAAAAGATATTTTCAAGACTACCTCAAATCGGTAAAATTAGCTAAGTGTTTAAATGACAAATAAACGATGCAAATGCAAATCGGTTTCAAATTCAAAATCAAATTCGAAACTGCCCTTATGAACAAAATCATCACTGCCATGCTTTAGTAAATACAACAGCACCAACTGAATATTTATATTTGTATTTTGTACATTTTGTACATAATTAATAAAGCAAATAAAGTAAACTAATAAAAAAATAAAAAAAACACAGAGTTTCAATGATTGGGTAATTTTTTCACAGAGCTTAACAATCGGCGTTGCCACCTGGGATAAAGCTTAACAACATTTACAACTGCAATTAGATTGGTCACACTGGCAATTGGGATGTCGCAAAACAAACATATTTTTTTGTAAACAACTCAATCAGAGGTCAAGAACCGCAAAGTTTTGCAAAAAATCCAATCTAACAAGCTCGTTTTTGCAACGTAAAAGAGCTTAAATACATACAAAATGCAGAAGGTAAGTCGTAAAGGGAAGGAATTTTCGTTTTCTTTTATCTACATTGTTAGAAACGTATACGAACATATGTCATTTCTAAACACGCAAACTTTCGAAAAATTTTTAGCTGCGATAAAAGATCTTAACATGTATCCATCTATATCAAAACTGTGGCCTTTTCTTGCGTGCCAAAGGGGGGG
>SCDT01000610.1:32131-46340 GCA_004143765.1 Drosophila melanica | reverse complement strand
ATATTCAATAGTAAGTAGGATATCAATTTTATCTTCTTTCTCTAGAGCAACATTATTGTTTAGTTTGTAGTCGTATTAGTTTATAGGAGGGTATAAGTTTTGTTACTCTTCTTCTCTTCGTTCTTTTTGTTTTTTTGTTGTATAAAGTACTCTATATAATAAATTAGATTTAAGCACTAACATGGAATATATATTGTATGTGTATATGCATTGTATGTATGTATATAAAAAAATAATTTTGTTTTTGTCTTTTATCTTGTCAGTTTTTTTTTTATACTTTCCTCACTTTTTTTTTGTTTTGATTTTATTGTTTAGTTTTTAAATCCCCATCCTAACACATTGCTTTGTTTTTGTACAACATTTGTCTTTGTTGTCGTCTATTCCGCGCTTGGTGGGCCATGGCACAAGGTTTTCTTTATTTCCATCTCTTTTCTATTCGTATTCGTAATTGGAGTTGTCATCTCTTTCCGTTTCACATACCGAAAGGATCGCTTAGTTTTTAAGTTGAGTTTAGGTTATTTGTTCATTTGTTTTTAATTGGGAACCGTTAATTGTATGTAATACCCTGTAAACTTAGAGGCTACGTTCATTTTATACAAATTTGTAAATATTGCAACTTCTGTTTTTTTTTTTTTAGGTTTTTTCGTTTTTTTGTTTTAACAGGCACTTAACCTTGGTTTAGATAATGTATACTACAAGTATACAGAGATATAAGTTTATATATATATATAATAATATATCAATAAAATAAAAAATTGTTACTTAACTGCCAGTCGCAGTTGCATTAGCTGTCTATTTAAGCTGTATAAGAGTTGGATTAGTCGCAGTTATGGGGCAAGATTCGTAATCTTTTTCTTCAAATCATTTTCATTAATTTTCTCTCTCTCTCTCTCTCTCTCTCTCTCTTTCGCTGACGGGCCGATGTGGCCGCTCTTTCTTAGATCTTGTTTTTTTTTACTACTACTACTACTACTACAGTCGGACAGTTCTGCTAACTGCCGTCGATGCGCTGCCATAGGACTTTTATTTTTTACCCCGGTGGCAACACTGTTCGCTTCGTTTTCTGTTCGTCGTCAGCTTTCGTTGATATTGGTCGTTATGGTGTGTTTTTTTAATTTGTGCTTTTTGTATTGCCAATGCAATGCATGAACGGAATGTTTGCGACTGTGGAATGCGGTGTATAACAGTTGAGTGGGAGAATGTTGCCGCTGTTTAGTATAACAATTGCTGGGGCACGCCTACAAGTTGCGGCGTTTAACTTAGTTGCTGCATGTGTATAACAGTCGTTGTATATAACAGTTGCTGTGTATAACAAAATTCGATACTGCTACTTAACACAGTTGACACACAACAGCCACTCGTAATGTTGTATAACAGTTATGGAAGTTATAACAGTTGCTGGATGTGACAATTGCTGGGCATCAGCTACTTCGTATAACAGATGTATAACAGTTACACGCGCGTATAACAGCCAACGTTTGTATACCAGTTTTAACAGTTAACAACGTGTATTGAAATGCGTTCGCACCGGCGGCGGCGGCGGTGGCGCTCTTCTCCTCCGATCAACAGCCACGCTGCTGTTGCCCGCTGCCGCCGCCGCGCGTCCATGTCCCGTTCCATGGCCATTGCTGCTGGCAGTCAACGCAGCCGCCGCCGCCGCCGCCGCCGCCGCCGCTTCCTCACGCAACTTCTGCTTCTGATCGCTCAGGCGAGCACCCAGCCGATGCACCTTCTCCGGACTGAGTATGCTGAGGCGTGTGCTCTTCGGGAGCTGCTGCTGCTGCTGCTGATGGGCTGACGCGACTGTGTGGAGTGGAAATTGTACAAAATTTAGAAAATTAGATAATCGGAAAATCTTTAGGTAGTATTTCGTACTGCCTAATAAAGAGCTCAAATAAAAAGAGTAGAGTACAAATCAACTGTGTATCCTAAATGTCAGAATTTTGGAAAATTTTTCGAATTTTGAAATCAGCTTAAATTGTGTTTTGTGCTATTTGGTTTCATAAAATCAATTAAAAAGATAAATGTTCAATTCTAAATTTACAAAAAAAAAAAAAAAAAATTTCAAAAATGAATAAGGAAGGGAGAAATATATCATTTAATGCCAAAAATTTAAAACAAAAAATTTTTTTATAGTGCATATTTTGTAAATGCAGAATCAATTTAGAGGACAAATAATAACCAAAATGGGATCAAAAATTAAAATCGGTTTAGTTTTGGCAAAGTTATGGGAATTTCGAATAGTGGAGCTATGGATCCGAGAGTCTTACATGTGAACATTTTTGTCAACTTTGACATGATTTTTGACCAAAAATTTGACCTTCTTAAAATAAGTTTAAGGGATGTTTTTTATACTATTTGGGCCAAATCAAATTGATTAAAAATATAAAATTGCAATTCTACGTTTTGAAAATTTATTTTTACGAAAGTGAGTAATCATGTACTCCCCACGTTTTTTTTTGACATAAAAATTAAAAAAAAAATTTTTTTTAAAAGTGCATATTTTTTAAATGCAGAATCAATGAAGACGACAAATCATAACCAAAATGCCTTTAAACATGAAAATTGGCTCAGTTTTGGTGAAGTTATGGGGGTTTAAAATATTGGAGCTATGGATCCGAGAGTCTTACATGTGAACATTTTTGTCAACCTTGACATGATTTTAGACCAAAATTTTTAGGTGATGTTTTTTATACTATTTGAGTCAAATCAAATCGGTTAAAAATAAAAATTTGCAATTCTAAATTTTGAAAAAAATATTTTTTCGAAAATAAGTACATGAATTTTCCGACAAAAAAATTTTAAAAAATATATATTTTGAAAAGTGAACATACTTTAAATGCAGAATCAATCTAAAGGACAAATCATGACCAACAAGGGATCAAACATGAAAATTGATTTAGTTTTGCCAAAGTTGTGTTAGTTTGAAAAAGAAAAGATTGAATAACCCGTTTTATGAAATTGCTCTCTCCGCGATTCTCAAACAACTGCGTTAAAAGCAGTTGCGAATTCTAAGCACAAATTGTTTAAAAATAGCTTGTAGATATTTTGAGCCACTAACGTGGTTGGAAAGAATATTCTAGTGGAATTACCATTATTATTGTGCTGACGCTGCGCTGTGGCGGCCGTGTGCCGCTGGGCCAGATGCTTGCCAGGCGAACCGGGTCGATTGCGTGTGGGCGAGACGCAGCTGTTGTTGCTGCTGCTGCTGCTCGTTGGCGGTTTCAGTGGCTTTGGTTTGTTAATAGCCTGTGCAGGACGTCGCTGTGGACTGGTCAGCGGCAGCGTCAGTTTGTGCTTCTTGGGCAGGTAATCGCAGGCAGCTGTGACCGCTGTTGAGGCGGATGCTGTTGCAGCTGCTGCTGTTGCTGTAGCTGCTGTTGTGACAGGCGCTGTTGTGTGCAGCTCGCCGCTGCAGTTGTTGTGCGTTGTGAGTGCGGCAACTTTGCTGCGTTTCGTAGCCGGCGTCTGTTTGACGGCTGTCGCTGCTGTTGGTGCTGCCAAGTGCTCCAAGGATTCGGCATGCTGCAGCTGCGGCTGCGGCGTCGGCAGCTGCCGTCGCCCAAAGATGGGCGTCTGATTGATGCGCTGTGTGGTGCGTTGTGGTGCTGATGCTGCTGCTGATGCTGGTGCCGCTGCTGTTGCACCATTTAAGGATGCCTCGTGCTCGAGGCGCTGAAACATTTTGAGCGCCACCGGCGGCGTTTTGAAGAAGTTGCGCATCGAGTGCTGCGATTGGCTAAAGTTGCGTCGATTCGCCTCCTCGAGATGCTCGAACTTGCTGCGGCATTGATGCAGACGCGTTCGCATATCCTCGAAAGCCAGACGATGCTCCAGCTGCGGTGGCGGCGGCAACGGCGGCGGCGTTGGCGGGCCCGCTGGCGGTGGCGTTGCCGCCGCATTCACCTCGTGATAGTTGAGGCTCGTATCGCAGCTGGAGTCCACGTCCGAATAGTTGTTCAGGTCGCGCACATCGTTCAGCTGCAGTTCGGCGCCCGGTCGCAAATCCACCAAATAGCCCTTCTCGCCAAACGGGCGGCACTTTTTCAGCGCCTGCTTCAGGGCGCGCTCCGTTGAGGTCGTCTCCGGCGTCAGGCCGCGCAGCTGGCTGGGCTGGGCGCCCAGAAACCGCTGACGGCGACGGGCGCGCATGCTGTCCCGCAAACGTTCGCCGCTGGGCGAGAAGTCCTTGCCCAAATGCGGCGACTTGGGTATATCGTGCGGCCGCATCACCACATTCTCCACCAGCTCCACATTCTCCTTCTCCTCCAGCTCATTGGCTGCCACTGACACTGGCACTGGCGCTGGCGCTGGCGCCGGCGCTGGTGCTTCTGGCGCTTGCGGCATGGCCACCAGCAGATTGTCCAGGCTGCGCTGCGATGTGGGCGACAGCGCATCCTCGGAGCTTATGTAGCTGTCCTGAAAGTTCTCGATCTCGTGCAGCAGTCGCGCCGGCGGCTGCTGTTGTGCATCCAAGTGCTGACGCAGCTGCTCCAGCCAAATGTGCAGCGTCTCAAAGCACGGACGCATATCCGGATTCAAGTCGCAGCAGACAAACGCCACCTTGACAAACGCCTCCGGGCACTGGGCGCAGAACTTCTCCCGGAACTCCTGCTGATTGAGGCTGAAGTCCGAGTTGCGAGGCATATAATCCGGATCCGCTTCCACGCGGCCAATGATCTGTGGCGAGAGAAGCAAGCAAAATAGTTGAGAAAGAAAGTTAAAGAAAGGTGAAGCTAATTTATAAGCCACTTTATTGTTTGCGAAAGTAGTGCAAAGACGAAATGAAGAATTTAATGTTCTCTTATGTAAGATTGATCCTCTCTTAAAAGAAGGGCAGATACAAGTCTGTATATTCTGAAAAATCAACGTTTACGGATGCATTATAAAGGAAAATGGAAAAAAACATGGAATAGAATAGAAAAGAGAACAAATCGAATGCTGCCAGTAAAAAGTTCATTGTAAAACATTTACAAGCGCTGCTTGAAGAGCAAGCGACAGCAGCCAGTGAAACGTTTAAGAATGTAATCGAAAAAAAATAGTATTTGGGACTAGAACAAAGTAAACGCATTTATAAATAGAGATATAAGTTTGCAAACGACAGCAGCCAGTAAAACGTTCACGAGTGCGATGCAAAGATGAATTGTTAAATAATAATTTCGTGAATATAGACGTTCCTTTCATGTAGATCTAGATGACTCACCTCGCATAGCATAATGCCAAAGGAGAAGACATCCACTTTCTCATCGTACTTGAGGCCCTTCATCATTTCGGGCGCCATCCAGTAGGGATTACCGACCACCGTATACCGTTGGCGTCGCTGCCGGCTCTTGCTGCGCCTCATCGTACCGCTCGGCGACATGGCATTGGAATCCACGGCCGTCGCAGAGTTGCCAGCTCCGGTGGCTGTGGGCATGGCGCCGGGTAAGCGGGGCGCGTCGACGCTGCGTGCAAGACCAAAGTCGGCAACGATGACCGAGTGATCCTCGCGCACCAGGCAATTCATTGAGTTGAGATCGCGATGGATGATGTTCATGGAATGCAGATAGCTCATGCCGCAGGCAATGTCCCTCGCCAGGCAGACGCGCTGCGCCCAGCTGAGCGTTTGGCTCGAATCGTGTATCAGCTCCTTGAGACAGCCGCCGGCAACATATTCGGTGACCATATGCAGTTTCTTGTCCTTGTACAGGACACCGATGAACTTGAGCACGTGCCGATGATCGAGCAGTCGCAAAACGGCGACCTCCTTAATGAAATTGCGCTGTGCCTCCTCATCGGCGCGATGCAGTTCCTTGAGCACCATCAGCTCGCCGGTCAGGCGATGCGTCACCTTGTACACCTTGCCGAAGAAGCCCTCGCCGAGCTTCTCGCCCATCACCAGATCGGTGGCGCGAAAGATACGCTGCGGCTTCTGGACAACGCGACAGCTTTGCGTGCGGGACAAATCGTATAGCTGCGGATGGGCCGAGTGCTGTTGCGCCGTATGCTGCTCATCCAGCAGCTTGGACAGGCTCGAGCAGCGCTCCTTCTCCTTCAGCTGGGACGACAGCGCCGGCGGTTGCTGCTGCTGCTGCTGCTGCTCGGATGAGGTTAGGTGCCTTTGCTGCTGTTGCAGCTGCTGCTGCTGCATGGATTGGACAGTCTGTTGGCGCATTTTGTGCATCTTGCCGGTGGGCTCGATGGCGGCTGCCTTGTAGAGACGCTCACGACCGCGTCCGCCCACCTCGACGCTGGAGGCGGACGTGCTCAGCGGCAGCACCAATGTCGAGGCGGAACTGGCGCGCTGTATATCCGCTTGGCTGCAGCTGCGGCACACCTGCACCGGATCATGCTCGACGGTCAGCTGGAGCATCTTCTCATTGCTGCGTATCAGCTTATCGATCTGCTCGACGGACGAGTTGCTGACGGGCGTCCCATTCACCTCCAGTATGCGATCGCCAATGTGCAGATTCGTTAGATTCACATCGATCCTGCAATTGTTGCAACATTAATCTCAGCTAATCGGAATAGAGGAGTTTTCTGGACAGGATGTGGGATGTTAGGTCAAGGTGGGGTTAGGTTGGTTTTTGGTTTTTCGTTTACCTATATGAAGCACAACAACGATCCGCCACCGAGGTAAGCAGGGAGAAGGCGTATTTGCCCATGCGACCATAAAATTTACAAATTAAACTTGAAAAGCGACACAGTGAAAGAGATAGAAAGAGCACCAGAGAGAAATAGAGAGAGAGAGAGAGAGAGAAAGTGAGGAAAAGCATCAAACCAGCACCAGGCCTTAAAAATGCATTTAAATCAGTTTTGCTGTGCACAATTAGTAATTATTATATACAACTGATTTAAAAATCTGTTTAGAGAGCATATCATAATTAATTTACATTTTAAAGCTCTACCTTAATTTAAAACAAAAAATTTTAAGATTCATTTTTTTTTTTTTTTAATTTAAGATTCATTTTCATAATTAAGCTAATCATATCTGAACTTTATTAAGTTTCATTCAAATACGATTTTTATTTTTCATTTTCAAATGATAGAGTAATTTGATATTTATCAAAAAAGTATTGTGAAGTTTTTAATTGCTAACCAAAAAAATTTGTTCATGGGGTCGTAAAATGCGTTACATATTTGGTGACAAAACTCTAATACCCTCTACAAGGGCAACCGAAAGCTATTCGTAAACCTTCTACCAAGGTACTAATTTAGTTTTATGTAATATTTATTTTTGTTTTTTTGGAATTTTAATACTAGATTTTTAGTATCTTTTTCTATGTATTTTAAGCAGTTTATATTAAACATTTTACCGCTATACTTGGTATTTTTAATATATTTTTGATTAGTTTGTTTTTTTGTTTAGTATTTTAGGAGTGTGTTTAAAACTTAAGAATATTGAAGCAATATTTGAAATACTTCTTATAGTATTTTTTAAATACGCTATTATAAGTAATAATATTGTAATATGTGCAACGAAATTGACCATTTTGGGAGGAACTTACTCGGTTATCCGCACCGTGGGACAACCGTCGTCCAATGCTCCACCGTCCACACGCAAGCCGGGCGTCGCATCCTTGGGTATCTCCACCAGTCGGATCGAGTGCATCGGCTTGCCGGCGTTCGTGATGCGGGCGCGGGCGTGGCCGTCCGCCGGTAGGCGCTTGCCATAGCATTGGCCGCAATAGAGCTTGGAACGTTCGACGAGGGCATAGGACTCGCCCTCGCCAATGAACGAGCCGCAGGCGGCACAGCAAAAGCATTCCGGATGAAACTTATGCTCGCCGGCGACCATAACGGGTCCCGTTATAACCGCCGTACACTGCTGACAGGCATCGCCGAAACGGGCATAATAATCCTCGCGGCAATAGAGCAAGTTCTCGCGCTCAAAATACCAGCTGTGCAAATGCGCATCGCAGACCGAGCAGCGAAAGCATTCGCAATGCCATTGCTGGCCGAGTGCCATGACAATTGGCTCATCGTTGTGCTTGTGGGCCAGCAGGGGGCAGAGGCAGCTGGCGCAGGTTGGCAGCATGGCACCAGTGCGCTGCTGTTCTTTTTGTTTATGCATGGAATTCAATGTGTATGTGAGTGTGTATGTGTGTGTGTGTGTGTGTGTGAATGCGTTGCTTGCTGCGTGAAGAGAAAGAAAGAGCATAAAATAATGATGATTATGATGAGAGAGACGATTGAGAGCTGAGAGCTAAAGGAAACTGAACGGAGGCCAGAGCACGAGAGAGCCTCTGTCTATGTGTGTGTGTGCATCGATCTGGCAAGCCTTTGTTTATCCAAACCTGTTTTGCCAATGAACTACAACTGCATCTTAATTCGAACGAAAGAAATAAAAAAATAAAAACAACAAGCGCGTGTAATCCAAGTCGAACTACTTTAAAACTGCGTGCGGTTTTTTTTTGAGCTCTAATCAATGTATGATGTCATAGCCGGCATATTACATAAATAACGTTGCATAAAAAATATATGTATGTATATGAATGTATTGCACATCAACTATTTATCACGTGAGCTGAAACGGAACTAGCCCTAGAAAACTAGTTCATTGCAATTGAAGTGCGCAACACTATGGGAAAACAGGGCAGGAAAAGAGAGAGATTGCGGAGGGGGGGAGTGGGAATGGAATCTATTGTTATTGGCAGCATTGAACCTGAGAAATTGTGTGACTTATTCTTGCTCAATAAATGACTGCACAAATACATACACACTAATGTGTATGTGTGTTAACAATAATATCAGTGCTTAATATAACTAATGAAGCAAGCAACTGACGCAGCCGTGTTGTACATATGTACTCATAATATATATATTTAAAAAAATTAATTAAGCTTGGTTCCGACGAAAGTGCCCGACTAGGAGTTACCCTGCAGGCATTAAAGTTTGTTTTCTGATCTTTGATCTTAAAAGGAGCATCCAAATCCAAAATGGAAGGTTCTGACTCTTAAATACATTTTAATTTTCGAATTTGGGGTGACGACTAAAGCTTAATTTATACCAATAAATTAAATTATTATGATTGATGCATTAAGAATGAACGAGAATATGATTGGAACGCAAATATGCCAGTACACAAATAAATAATATAAACAAATTATCTTCTAATTAATTAATTGTGCTAGTCATATAGTAAATAGGACAAGGCTGAATTGGCACAGCTAGTCATCGTGTTTATGCTTACGCTGTGGCCTTCGCCAGTTGTTTATTACTCACATTTACACAAAACCAATATACCCTTGTTTATATAGTTTACAGGGTGCTAAAAGAAAAACACATACAAAATGACGAATGCACGAACACAAACACAAGCACACACACAGCGAGCTCAAAACAATGTTGTTGATCGAAATGTGTGTGGGGGAACGGGAACAATAACGACATCAGCATTGGCAAATGGCAAACTTGTGCTATTGTTGTTTAATATATTGTTGTTGTTGCATTCCTACTAATAGTTGTTACTGCCAAAACCATACACATGTACGTACACACACACACACACACAACAAACAAACAAAACACTCACACACACTTACATAATTTTTATCTGATATTTTGAAGCTGCTGTTTAACGCACATTGCAAATTTTATTCGATTCGTTCTCACATCATTTTCCACCACCGGTCGCACGTTTGGCCACTTGAATAGCTGCACACAGTTCGAAAATAAAAAACAAATGCATTTGTTTAAAAAAAAAACCAAAATGAGACTGGCGTTATTATGCTCAGTGTGACCGCGCGCGTTGTATGCGCAAATACGCAAACGCGTTAATACCAAAGCCAACAGAAATGCGATGAATACCACTAAAAATACCACTTGCTTTTAAAAATAAAGAAATTAGTTATTTTTACAAACTTTTTTTTTTCTTAATAGCTTTCCGCTGCAAACTGATAAATCAGAATACGCAGTCCTTGTTTATGTACACAAAAACAATGTAATTTTGTTTATTTAACATGAACACCATTTGTTTTAGTTTCCTATTTGAATTTATCGTTAATTATTTTAACAAACTGATCGTACTGTCAAACCTATACAAATAAAAATTTCTTAAGTGAACAAACAATTAAATAAATAAATTGTATGTACAGGGAATCATATATATACATAGATATATATATGTTACTTCGTTTCCATCGCATTATTGTACTATAGTCCGTGCCGCTTATCCTTGCGGCAGAGTTTTGGTAGTCGCCTCCGTGATCTCAATCTGCGCCTGATCCTGGATCTCGCGTCGCTCCTGCTGACGCACCAGCTCATAGTAGAGACCTCGCTTGGCCATCAGTTCGTCATGCTTGCCGGTCTGCAGCACAAAATGGGTAAAATTAGCATAAGCGACAGACAACAGATTTCTTCTTGCAGTATAGACTGTCAATTACACTGCAAAGCAATTCGGACCCCTCTATGCGATTCTCATGAATTAAAGTAATGCCTGTAATGCCCTTTTAGTATTTTCACTGATGTGTGGGTGTGTTGATTGGAGGTTATATTTCAAGTTTGCAGGTAAGTGACTCTCAATTATTTTATGTCTCCTGTTTTTAATCTCTCTCTCTCTCTTTAGCTTAACTCTTTTTCTCTTTATTTTCCATTTTTGGTTTTTTTCTTTTTCTCTCTCTGGCTCTCTCATTTGTTGGTGCTCGTTTTTCTCCATATTCGCTCTCATTCTCTTTCTCTCTCACCCTCTTACTTTAATTTTCTCTTTTTCTCTCATTTTATCTCCATTACTAGGACTCGCTCATTCTCTCTCTCTATATCACTTACTTCCTCTTACTTGCACTCACTCTTTTATTTTCTCTCTCTTCAATTAACTTTCTCTCTCACTTGTATTATACTTCTCTCTTTCTCTCTTCCTCTCTTTTACTTTTACTCTCTCTTGCATTTTCTTTGTCTCTCTCTCGTATTTCTCTCTCTCTCTTGTATTTTCATTCTTTCTCTTTCTCTCTCTCTTGTATGTTTTTCTCTCTCCTATGCTGCGTCTCTCTTTCTTTCTTACTCTCCCTCTCTCTAGTAAGAGGCTTTTACTATTTTCTCTCTCTGTCTATATGTCTCTTCCTCTCTATCTCTTTTACTTTTACTCTCGCTCATTCTCTCTTTTATTTTCTCTCTCGTACTCCAATTCTCTTTCTTCCTTTCTCTCTCTCTCTCCATCTCTTTGACTTTTACCCTCGCTCGTTTTCTTTCTCTCCCTTCTTTCTCTCTCCCTTGTATTTTATTTCTTTAACCCTTATTCTTCCTTTCTTTCTTTCTTTTTATGCCTCTCTATCTCTTACTTTTACTCTCGCTCATTTCTCTCTCTCTCTCTATGTCTCTTACTCTCTTGCTCACTCTCTTACTTATACTCTCTCTCATTTTCTTTTTTTCTCTCTCTCTCTCTCTTCCTCTATGTCTTCTACTCTCACTTTATTTATCTCTTTTTCTCTCCCTCTCTCTTACTCTGTATCTTACTCCTATCTAACTGAGTGGAATAGCGAGCAGACGGACGTGGCTAAATCGGCCCAGCTATTGATTCTGATCAGGAATATATAAATAATTTATGGGATCGAAGATGCCTACGGCTGCCTGCCACATACAATATTCCTATAACAACAATTTCGCAGTGTGGATATGAAGGGTTTTCCTGCCCCGCTTTCCGACTCACCTCCACCACGCGTCCTTGTTCCATGACAACGATCAGATCCGCATTGCGTATTGTGGACAGCCGGTGGGCGATGACGAGCGTGGTGCGGTTCTGTACGGCAGTGTCCAAGGCCTTCTGCACCTCCGACTCGCTGGTGGCGTCCAGGGCACTGGTCGCCTCATCCAATATCAGGATACGGGGATTCTTCACCAGCGCCCGGGCGATGGCGATGCGCTGTCGCTGGCCACCGCTCAGTTGTGTGCCGCGCTCGCCAACGTGGGTGTCGTAGCCATCCGGTAGGGCAGTGACAAAGTCGTGCGATTGCGCCAACTTGGAGGCATCATAGACATCCGTCTGGGTCGCATCCGGCTTGCCGTAGCGCACGTTCTCCAAGATGCTGGTGCCGAACAGGATCGGCTGCTGTTCAATGAAGCCGAGCACGTTGGCGCGCAGCCAAAACGGCGAGATGTCCGAGAGCTTGTAGCCATCCAGCTTGATGTTGCCCGCGGTGGGTTCGTAGAAGCGTTCGAGGAGCGCGGCGATTGTCGACTTGCCCGACCCGCTGGCGCCAACCAGGGCCACCGTCTGGCCGGGACGCAGCGTCAGACTGAAGTCCTTAAGGACGATCTGTGAACGGGAAGAATATGCGTCAGGCTGCACTCTTGACTGCACTCCTCTTTGGCCCACTCACATGGTCCGGTCGCATTGGATACGCAAAGGAGACGTTCTCGAAGCGAATCTCGCCGTGCAATCGCTCCGGCGGTATAATGTAGCCGCGCGACAGCTCAACCTTGGGCTGCAGCGAAAGGAACTCGAAGACGCGGCTGCCGGCGGTCATGCCGCGGATCATGGTACCCAGGAGCACCGACCCCTGCGACAGCGAACGCTGCACGCCCTGCGAGGCAACCAGGAACGCCATCAAGGCGCCCGGCGTCAGGCTCTCCGTGGACATCAGATGGCCGCCCATGAAGAGTGTGGAAAGCACGAGTGTGTTGAGGAAGAAATTGGTCAGGCCCTGAAACACCGCAATCCCATAGCCCAGCTCCTGGGCGAGACGAGCCGCCTCGTTCGTCTCCTGCTCGAACAGCTGCATCTCCCGATACTCGCAGGCGCTGGAACGCACGGTGCGTATGTTGGACAGCGCCTCTTCGCAGACGCCCGTGGCGCGTTCCGCCTGAGAGAAGAGAAATTAGAAGATTCGGACAGGCTCTACTTGTATATAGTTTTTTATGAATATATATGGATGCATTCAATCAACAGTAGTAATTACCCGGCTAAGCACGGTCGAGTTATTATTTCTTCCTCAAATCTTAAATTTTGACATTTTGATTGAGAACCAAAAACAACTAATTTTTACAAGATACGTTTAACTTGAAAAACGAATTCAAAGTTAATCGGACAAAAAATGTCATAAAAAAGAGTTTTCATAAATTTCCACGCTTATGGGTGAAATTTTCCAAAGCCCTTTCTTAGTGTGCATTTACATAGGAAAAGGAAACAGCTGCAAAAGAAGGCAGCTTCCTAGCTCTTCCAGATCGCGCTGTGCGCTGATCGTCAATCAGTCAGTCAGTCAATCAAATGCAGAAACATGTGTATTTATAGAGATATTGGCACTCACCTGTGCTTGTGAGCTCTTGCTGAGGGAGCGCAGCTTGCGGCCCAGGTAGGACATGAACATGACCACGCAGGGAACGCTGGCGAGCGCTATGGCCGCCATATGGGGCGATATCATGAACAGGGATATGCTGCCGCCGATCAGTTGGGCGCCGCTGCGCAGTCCATGAGCGACAAACTGTTTGAAGGAGGTCTTAAAGTCCTGGACATCGGCGGTGAGGCGATTGACGAGTTCGCCGGTGCGATTCTCATCGAAGAACGAGATATCCTGCAGGACGATTTGCTTGAACAGATCCTGCCGCATCCTGGCGGCCATCTGTTCGCCAACGCGACTCAGCAAATAGATGTACATAAATGTGAATCCCGACTGCAGCATGTACAGACTCAGCAAATTGCTCGCCGGCTTGCTAACATCCTTGACAAAGGAGTTGTTGATCGGATCCATCACGTACGTATTCGCATAGCGCGCCAGCGTATTGACCAGATCCCCCAGCAGATTGGGTATGCGTATATTGATGAAGGCCACAACGAGCGCCGCCTGAAATGTGCAATGGATGCAGTGAATCAAGATGCACCAGCGAGGCCAAATTCAACTCACAAATATCGCGCCAATTAGCTCCCAGGTGTGCGGCTCCAGATACGTCCACAGACGCTTCCAGTCAAAGTTGTGCTCCTCCTGGTCCAGTGTGTGCTGCATGACGCCCGCCAGCCGATTGCCCTCGCAGTGCACCCGATGCATTCCCGATGACCACCAGCTGCGCACGGCCACGCCCACGCCGAGCGTGCCGCCGCCCCAAAGCAGCGCCCGTGCCGTATGCAGCGCCCGACCGCCGCTCGCCGCCGTCGTGCCCGTCCCTGGCCTGGGCCTGGGCAACATGTGCTGGTGCTGGCGCATCAGCCTGTGGGCGTTCTGCAGCCGCGGTCCCAGCTGCGACTGCAACAGGCTGCGGCTGCAACCAAGCAATCAACCACACACAATTAATTAAAAAAAAC
>SCDT01000610.1:0-31938 GCA_004143765.1 Drosophila melanica | reverse complement strand
AAGTAGTTACCTGAGCAAGTCGCCGCGATTGCAGTTCGATAGGAGTAGTCGCAGCATCTGTAGCTTCCGTTCGTCGCACTTAACTTATAAAATAAACAAGCGCTAAAGCATTTAACTAGTTGTTGGTTAACCTTAACAATAATAATAACACACACACACACACGCACACACTAACACGCCAGCACACACACACGCACATGCACTCAGGTCTGGCGGTGAAGGCTAGACAAAAGCTCGTTGGTACGGCTAAAATAGTTGCTTGGTATTTTTTTTTTAAAGCTTATGATTTATTTATTCAATAATATATATGTGTATTTTTGTTGCATTTTTTTAATGTATCAAATTTTATATTTATTTATTTGTATAAAGCCAGCTTAAAGCTGAAACCTAAGAAAGCCTCAAGCGTGCCAAGTCGGTAATAAAGAATTAGTATATACTTAATACCGTACTATATTCATTTTACTTTACTTACAATTTGTATTTTTATGCATGAATATTTAAATATATTTGTTTACTTTAATTTTTATATGTTTTACTTATTTTATGCATACCGTTTCAGGCCATACATTTTAAATTCATATTTTTTTTAAATTAAATTGCACTGAATTCCAGAAGCTCCAATTCGTTCAACTATAACTTTATAAAATTAGAAGTAAACGGCTTAATTGTATGCTAAATTCATTAAAGACTATTTCGCATTTATTACAAAAAGAAATTTACAATTTGAACTCATGTCATATCTGAATCGGAGTCGTCATAATCATCGTCATCTTCATCAGAGTCCTCCTCATCGGAGCTGCTGTTCTCGCTGTCATCGATCCAATCGTGCGCCTTCTGATTGCCAGCTATGATGACCTTCCACTGTTCCAGCTTGTGCAAATCCAAAGCGTAGAAATCGTTAAGTGTTTGCTGTTTCTCATCCTCCTCGTAGAGGCCGCCAAAGAGGTACAAAATGCCCTTGCAGACGCACAGGCCCGGATTCATGCGCGGCGTGGGCACATCTGGGCGGCGAGGAGTCCCAAATAGACTTGGTATCTTGGACACGTAGGGCGAGGTAGCTTGGCTGGCACTGGGATTGGGATTGGGCCCACCGACAGTCACTGTGAAAATGCCATCTGTAGTAGTGGTGATCGCGGTCTTTTCAGCCGGAGACGCCACTTCATCAACATCCATTGATTCTTCGTTGTCCTTCTTGGAGCTGGCCTTGCTCTTTGCCACCACATCCAGCAAGCGCCAGGCTTGTGAGGTCAAGTCGAAGGCCAATAGCTCATCACCGAAGGAACCCTGGACGTTCTCATCATCCTCGTTGACGTCCATAACGCCGCCAAAGCAATACGCTTTGCCATTTGGTGCCACCGTGCAGCCAACACTGTTCCGCGGCTTCGGACGATAGCCGCCCGCCTTGACGGTGCTCCACTTGTACTTGTTGCCAGTACCGGTTTCTGCAATTCAAAGTTTGTCAATGTCAGGATTAGTTATCAGGCTAGAATTTAAAACTGATTCAGAAAGTGATTCAAAATGTGTTTCATTTTATTTATATTGTGGTTCTAAAAACGGTTGAAAAACTGGGTTGATTGGTAGAATTAACAGATACCTGATCTGTTATCTGTTATCTGGTAAAAAGGTGTTGAAAATATATAAAGTTTCCAATATTCTATTTTATCACTTGAAACTGGTTTTGAAGAGAGAGAGTAAGAGTCTTTCACGATACTCTTATAAAATGCAATATTTTGATAAAGATAATTGTTCTTGAGAAATTCCTACTTTGAAGCGAGCAGATGCCCTGTTCAAAATCGACTTAGAGCCCGTTTAAGAAGAGGTCCGGGACTGTATTTTGTTGAGTTTGTTATGCATACAAATAAAAGTGTTGCTTACTGTCCAAATCCAGCGAAAACATGTCAGTGTGCGTGACGCCTCGATCCAGATCCTTCTTCATCGATGTGCGCGAGTAGCCGCCCCAAACGAAGATTTTGCCATCAGGTGCGGCGGCAATGCAGCAGCCGGAACGCACCGCTGGCGCAACGGTGCCGGCTATTTCAATTTTGAGCCATTCGTACGATTCCAGCGAGAAGACATGGACATCGTTAAAGTAATGATAAGATTGATTGTTATCGTGAAATCCGCCAAAAATAAAGAGACGCTTCTTGGCGGCAACCATGCGATGGCCACTGCGGGCGCTGGGGCCATTGGGTGCGGCTATCTTGGACCATTGGCGCGTCTTAAGGCTCATCATCCAGAGATCCTTGTAGTGGTAAAACTGCAGCTGCGACGGACTGGCATGTTCACCACCAAACAGCTGCAAATTGGGTACAAAATTGATTAAATCAAATTAGATCGATAGAAGTTTTCAATATGAAGAGGTTGAGGTCAAAGGAATACAGAAATTTACTCTGTCTGAAAAAGTGGAACACTAGCAGCTCTGAATTGCCAAGTTTGGTACGGATATCTTGAGAAACAAAAATGTTTCGCATACAAAAATAGATTTTTTGACCGATTGTTCCTAGGACGGAAAACGTAAGTTTTCTGGAGTAAGAAGGGATGAACAGTCAAGCATGGCTCGGGAATATTTATATACTTTCTGATGTCGAAAACAACTCCTTTAAGGCGTTAGACATTTAGTGAGAGAATTACAATAGAGAGCGCTTTATAAGGGTCTGAATTGTAATAATATCTAACTGAATTTTATTACCCACAGTTGGCCGCCATCGGTGGCAACGGAGACCATTTGATGGCCGCTGCGCGGCGTCGGTCCTGAGGGTGAGCGCAGCTGTTTCCACTCGTTGCGCGGTATGTTGTAGAAGAAGAGATCGTTGTAGACGGAGACTTTGGCGCCATTGTAAAGCTCGCCGCCGAACATGATCAGCTCCTCCTTGTCGGGATGCGAAACCAGCGAGAAGTTGGAGCGCGGCGTCGGTGGTGGGCATATTTCCTCGGTTATGGCCATTATGCCCTTCTCCTGATCTTCTAGTTTCTTTACGATTTCAGCTATGTCCGCCTGTAAGCGGGAATTTGTATACCAATCAAAAACAAACTCAAATGAGCACAAAATCCGATCCTTACCTCGCCAAGTTTTTCGAGCATTTTCTTTTGTTTTGCTGCCAGTTTTTTGTCGGTTTTCATGGCTGTTTTCTCGGCGCCCTTGCCCTTTTTCTTATTCTTGTCCTTTTTGCCCATTTTTATAGAAAAATATAAATTAAACTTAACAAGAGAGAAAAAGCACGTTTTGGGTATTAAATGCGAGACACAGTTTATACTCAAAACGAGCGCAGCGTACTTTTAGTATTTCTAACGTGCTTTTTTTTTTTTTTATTAATTTTTTGGTATTTTCTCTTTTCTCACTTGCAGTTACACTTCTCTGGATGCTGTGTAAAATATAACAGCACTGTCAAAAAGAAGTGTGACCGGTATTTCAATAAAGCTTAGCAGCTGTTTAACAGTATGCCATGCTGTTAAGTTGAAAGTCTCAGTCTTGCGCTAACAGACTGGCAACGCTTGCGAAAAGTCGAGTTGGCATTTGTACTCGAAAAATTCCATTTAATTAAAGAAATATCCCACTTGCATAAAAATTATTTAATAAGTAAATGGTTTATTAGCACATAGTTAAAACGCGTTATTGAACAACAGTTTCGTGTAAGTGTTTCTTCCCACAGCAAGTATCAAAAAATTAGGCCAAAGCAAAACGAAAAAAAGAAAGGCACAGGAGCGACACCTTGTGTTTGTGTTGATGTGCGTGAGAGGGGAGCTAAAACACTGAAACGGTGCGTGTGTGTATTTTCTTGTCCTGCTGCTGTTGTTATCTTTACAATGTGATGGACGACGGTTATCGGCTAATCAGCTGCTTTATGCACAATTATGCGAAAATAGTTGTCTGCAAGTGCCAACAACCCCCTTCGGCCACTATTGCATTGGAGCGGTTACAACCCTGTGCGTGCGAGTGTGTGTGTGCGTACTATTTGTTTTTGCACTTCGCCTGTGTGTGACACTTTGCTCGTTTCTCTCAAAAACTCGTTCTCTCTCCCTCCCACTGCCAACCACTGCTCCAATTTGGCTGTTTTCACTTTTTTGACAAAACGTCTTACTTTGAAAAACCAAAAAAGAAAATCACCCTAAATAAAGAAATAATATATTTAGGTATACAAATTATAAAAATACAAGTGTAAATTGTTATATGCTGCACATTCACCTATGCAAAACGCCGCAGAAAAAAACAAAAAAAACCTGCTGTGTCAAGCAGTAACATTAACAACAACAACAGAGATACCCAGAGCGAAACGGTGGTAACAAAAACGACAAAAAAAAAATATATGTGTGTGTGTGTTTGTGGGGAACAGTAAGTGGAGGGGTATACGGGCTCGCACAGCAAACGTCCACGTAAACTTTTAGCTTAGCGTGATTATTGTTGCTGCCATTGTGATTGTTGGATTATACAAAAGTGTACACAACAAAATACACATATATAAATACATATATACATATAGAAAAAATTCTAAATAATAAATAAGAAGCAGCATATAACAAATTGGCAGGTACATGGTGGGGCACACTTCAATTTTTTTTTGGTTTTTTTTCGGTTTTAATTTTGTTGTCTTAATTGCAAATTTCATTTGGAAAAAAGAGAGAAAAACACCACTTAGCTTTGCTGAGGCATCGGCAACAGATCCTGCAAGCGGACACGAAAACAATCAAATGCAAATAATAATCAAACAGAATCAAAGTTTTCACAAATCGTTTTTTTTCCGTTACGTTCCTGCCGGGAATTAACCACAGCTGTCTCTTGCAGGCTGTGTGGCAACTCTGTTGTATGCGAAAATAACTGTAAACGCTGACATTGCACTGTAATTAATTTACAAAAAATGATGTGTTTGCTACTCAAATTTGCCATAATTTAATTGTTTTATTTTCTTTCCTTAGTTTGCCCAGCTAACGCACTGCAACGACATGTTGCACAACAATGCCAACTGGCTGCCACCCCCTCAACAGCAGCAGCACCAGCAGCAGCAACAATTGCAACAACAACATCAGCAAAATGCACAGCAGGCACCTCCGCTACATCACACACAAGTTCAACCCGCTACGCAACAGCTGCCGGCGCCGCCGCAGTCGCAGCTTTATGCCAGCCAAATGTTTCAACAGCCGCAGCCACAGCCGCAGTTGCCACTGCCCACGACCCAACAGCAACCACAACAGCCGTTTTGGAACGAGGAACAGCAGACGCTCAACTACAACAATTACTTTGCCGGCACAGCGCAGTCGCAGCCAGCGTTGGGCTATGCGCCGCCAGCGCCCGCTGCCCCGCTAACCTATGCAACGCCCGAAGTGTCCACGCAGCCGCAGCAATATTATCAGCCGGCGGCACAGCTGGAGCCGCAGTCACAGGCTCAGCTGCCCGCGGAGATCTTTGACAATAACAACAGTGGCAAAAACGATGGTTGGGGTGATTGGGGCGATTGGAATGACAACGCCGCCGCCAACAACAACAACAGCAGCAGTAACAACAACGGCAGCAACAACAACGTCATCAACCATAGCGTTGTGGAGGATGCATTCAATGTGCAGGGCCAAGGCAGCTGGAACGCTTTTGGCACCAACACCAGCAGCAACAGCAACAATAATAACAACAACACTAACAATAACAGCAATGCTGAAGCTGGCAAATCGCTCGAGTTGCCGCCCTTGCTGTCACCCGCCACGGAACAATTGTCGCCAGTTTCAGAACCCGAATTGACCGCCATTGTGCCCCCACAGGCTTTTCAAAATCAGCCACAATTGACTGTTTTACCACCACCACCACCAACGGTAGGTGCTTCAGCAACAGCGCCAACTTTGCCGCCGCCCGCAATAGAGACGGCAGCTGGTAATCCTTTTAAGCGTTCGGGAGGACTCAGCAAGCGCGTCAATATATTGGCCACATCTGGCGCATCTGCGCCACCAGCACCTGGCCCAACACCTGGACCAACACCTGGACCAACACCTGGACCAGCACCTGCAGCCGTACCCTTTGTGCCCGTTAATTTGCCGATGCCGGAGCCGAGTGCGGAGCAACAGTACGAGAGTGAGGAGGTGCTGCTAGCTGCGCCAAACGATGAGCGTGCACAGTATCTGCAGACCAGCCACCTGTCCGAGCAGCCCGAGGAGCTCAGCGAGAACAACTGGGAGGCGGATGGACTGTTGCCGCCGCCGGGTTTGTCGCGCCTGGTGCTGGGCCAGCCGGAGCTGGTCGAACAGCAGCGTCTTGTCACCGGCACCGAGCAGCCGCCTAGCCGTGTGGCCAATGCGCTGCACATGGCCGAGCGTCAGGCAGATGGCGAGGACACCTCTGAGGGTGAGCAGCCGTCGCGCACCGATCTCTACCAGCAGCAGCAACAGCAGCTGCAGCTGCAGCAACAACATCAACACCAACAACAACAACAGCGCGTGGTGACCGGCGTCGAAACGATGGCCAATGTGGTGCTATCCAGAGAACAGCGTGAATTGGTGCTGGATGGTGAGAACCTGGAGGATCAGCGGCCCATAGTGCAGCCAGTGTCGCTGCCAATGCCGCCATCAGCAGTAGCAGCAAAAGTTGCAACAGCAGCAGCATCAGCAGAAGGAGGAACTGCAACCGCAGCAGGCGCATCTGCTGTCGAGCTGGACACGGAGACACATCAGCCACATCACATTATGGGTAACGAGGAGAACGAATCGATCGTGCAGCAGCAACAGCAGCAGCAGCAAGCGACGCTGGACAAAAAGCAGCCACGTGCCAAGGCGCGTCCAGTTGCCTCGCTGGATCTAGAGACGGAGGATGAGTCCGAGGATGATTGGCTGCTGAGTGATAGGCATGAGCCGGTGCGCCGCCAACCGGATGAGCGTAGCATGCACAGTTTGCGCAGTTCTAGACGCAACAACAACAGCAGCAACAACAACAGCAACAACAACAATCTTAACAACAGCATCAACAACTACGAGGGTGAATCGGAGGATTCGGTGCTTGGCAGCGAGTGCGACGGCGCCGCTGGTCACAATGAGAGCCACAACAGCGGCAAATCAACGCGCGATACCAAACGACGCAATCGAGATGGGGATCACCAACAGCGACGCCAAGAGCCGGAGCGAACGGGCCGCGAGCGCAGCGAAAGGGAGCGCGAACGAGAGCGCGAAAGGGAGCGCGAGCGTGAAAGGGAACGTGAGCGGGAACGGAATCGAAGCTGGAGACGCAAGGAGCAGCAGTACGGCCGATCCACGCGCTACAGCAACAATAACAGCAACAGCAACTACGATGGCGAATCGGATGCTGCCGACCTGCTAGCCGGCCAAGCGGCAGCCAGCGATGGCGGCGTCGGTGGGCGAAACAGCAAGGCAAGCCGGCAAAGACGCAGCGGTGCCGCTGACGATGATTACGAGGATTACGAACAGCAGTCGGCGTCACGTGGCGGTGGCAGTAACTATCGGCCGCGTCGCGAGAAAAACCAACAGTCGTCTCACGAGAAGTCGCGCAGCAGCCGGCGCAGTCACGAAGGCGGTGAGCGGACGCGTTACCATCATCCGGATCATCAGCATTGGGATGCGCGCAACTACGAGGGCTATCGAAACAAGAGCTCACGCAATAGCGATCTGGAGAAGGAGGGCATCAATGGAGGCGGCGGCGGTGGTGGCAGCAGCAGTGGAAAGCGACGCAACTACGATCAATATGCGAATCCGGCGTCTGCTTATGATCCGTATGGCCATATGTACGAGCAAATGTCCCGTAATCCGCACGACTTTGCGTACATGTATGCCAAATACTATGGCCAGATGATTAACTCCATGACAAGGGCGGTGAACGGGGCGTCGGCATCGAAAATGGCGCCATGGATGCAGCCACAGGCCCCACAACTGGCTGCTCCGGCTGGTGTTGGTATCGATCCGGCGCATTTAATGCCGTCCGCCAGCGGCAATGAGGCGGCTCTGCTCAGGGAGCGCGAAAGGTAAGTCGGCCCAGCTAAATAAATTAGCTGTTCATTTTGGGCGCCAACCTGGTTGCTAACTTTGCAGATTGTGGTAGCATTTGAGTAGAGTATTAATTGATTAACATCCCCTTAAAACCTTACACTTCTAGTCAAATTTCTCTTAAATTCCAATTCCATAAATAAATGGCAGAATTTAATGTTGAAATGCATAAAGTAACTGTGGAAACGTCAGGAAATGAAACATTTTGACTAAATCCAATTTTGATTATATAATTCGAATTCAAATTCCTTTAAAATTGGCAGAGATTTAGTGAGTATCTATCCTATAGAACGACTGCTAACGAAAAAACAGATATTTTCAATTGAATTTGAAAAGCTTTAAAGGAATTTTTATTAATTTACATATTTTGTAAAAATTAGAGAAACGAATAGTAAGAAGGGGATGAAACATTCAAATAGACTGAAAAGTTTACCTATATATGTATATTATTTATCTCAATATCAGTCGAGATTTTATTTTATATCAAAAACATTTTAATGAAGATTATCGCTATCTATTTCGATTGAAATTTGTTGGAATGTCACATTTTAAGAGATTTTTTTTTTTAAATTTTAAAAGGATGGGCTTCACATAAATGTAACTACATATACAACATCAGTAGGCAAAACGCAGTTAGTGTCGCTTTATTATAAGATTTGTATCTTAAATCATACGACCAGCTATATACATATATCAATATCTAAATTATGGGGCTTAGTTTAATATATGCAATTGTATTTGATTGTATTCCCAGTTGTGTGCTCACTTCTGCAGAGTTGCTTTTCGGCGCTGCCGAAGTAATTGCTCGTTATTCGTTACTCTTTTACTCGTTTCTGTTACTCGTTAATTTTTATTTGTTTGTACCTTTGCTAATACTCTCTCACAACTGTTTGGGCATTGTTGTCGTAGTTACCTATCCCTACCCACAACTCGATTTAATTCACTTAACTTACTCGATGATCTCTTCACTCGCTCTCGGCTGTAGAGTTGTTATCGCTGTCTTTTTAAGAGGTTCTCTAACTCGTTATGTTAATTAACATGTTGTTCTAACATTGAGCTAACTGCGGCGCTGCCAACTTAATTTATACCTTATGATGATAACAAAAAGCTCTCTGGGTGTTTTAGTTGTTGTAAAATTCGCATCCTCCTCTCTAAACCGATTAGTTCCTCTCTCTTACTTTCTCTCTTTCACACACATTGTCTACTCACTCACTCGCTCGCTCGTTGCGTTTTGTGTAATTCCCCCGAAAATAAAAAGAAGCCTAGATTCCAATTTAAATCCCTGAAGTACTGTTCGAAGCAGCTGTGTTGCGTCTTCTACTAACAGCAACAACAATAACAACAACCACAAGCAAATAATGTTTTTACCAAAATGTTTCGTTTCTAACAACAACAACAACAACAAAAATTCGAAACTCACACGCACACACAAAACGCCGCCATGTGCTTCCTCTTTAGGTACACACACGCATACATAACACAAGCCAATGAATTCCATCGTCGTCGTCAAGAATACAGCGAACAGCTAAATCTCTATCAGCAACAACAACAGCAACAGCAACAACAACTACAGCAGCCGCATTCGCAACAACAACACAACTACACGGATATATTGAACTCAACATTGGGCGATGACAGCGCCAGTCTCTATGGCAGCGACACCCACAGCCACAGCCAAAGTCGCCGTCTCCTGGCCAACTATGGCATCGCCAGTGCACGATCCCTCAGCAATCTGAACTGTGAGGATGCGATCTCAGCGGGATATACACGCTACTATGCTGGCTCGGAGTGCGGCGTTGATATCAGGTGGTCTCTCCAACAAAACAAAACAAAAACAAAAACAAAAAAAAAACCTATTCTCGCTCACTCGTACATAGCTCATTTAAAAATCAGAAACAAACATTTATCTTTGGCTTGCCGATGATTAAATACCCTTGCAGCGATATTTTACCAAGTCCCATATTAGTCCGATATAAATCAGATTTTTAGCAAAATTTTAAAATATTTTCTAACAAGTTGTTGTGCCTAAGGCATCTATATGATATAGTAGGCTGTTGTTAATACAAAAGAAAAGGTTCTTAAACTTTAGTGTTAAAAAAAGTTATAAATAAATACAAATTATAGTATCTGCTGCAAGGGTATATATGTATGTATGTAAACCAGTGCTACAAATTCAAAATTCAATTTTCTTCATAGGCTAAAACATATCCTCCACATGGTTTTATGTCTTTCGTAACCCCCCACACACACACACATAAACATTTACATCTATATACGATCAAGTGGTACACTTCTTCTTCCTTTTTCCATCTTGTGCTTTATTGACTTTCGCTTTTGGAAAGAAAATGAAAACAAACCTAACTAAAAATGAATTTTGTTGATTCTTGCTGTGCTTTTTGGGCTTTAAGCTGCGCTGCTTAAACATCAACAATGTAAATATCATTACTGTGGGGAACAGTTCTTCCATATTTATTATTCAATATTAATACATTTTTCTTATAAGCCGAAATACTATATATTTTATATCTTTAGGAGTTGTGCAGCGGTTTTTAAATAATTAAAATAACTGAAATGAGTTGTATTTAATTATGACATTCTTCTGTTTAGAGTTGCTACAAATGTTAAATTTTGTCCATTGCTTAGGCAAAATTAAAAAGCATGCATCAAATATTCGAAAATACAGCACGATCTAAAATGCTTTAAAGCATTTCCTGTTTTATTAGGCTATGTTGTGTCTTAAGAGATACAAATGTTAGCAACAGGGCGCTATTAACAGCTGTTAACTATAACAAGTGGACAATAACTGGAAACAAATGTTAATGTTAAACAATTAAAAAAAACTTTATGTTTGTCTATTTTTGTTTTTCAAAATATCTAGGTAAAACTCTTCAATACTTAGCTTTATAATTCTTCTTTAATTTGATTTACATCAAGTGATATAATTATATATTATATGTTATGTTTTTTTTTATATATTCTAACTAATCTCTGCAACTGCAAAATTATACAAAAATTCGGCACATGAAAGTTAAAAATTATTTTCATAACTTGTTCTGGAATAGTATATATCATTTGTCGAGATTGCAACTGTTACCCATATATAAACGTAAATATCTGGCATTCTTTTAGGTCTCTTTTACATAACTCTGAGTTAATTAGTTTATGGTGCGTGCTTATCATCAACGTGGGCTGCTCAGCTTTTCAACCCAATTCAGCAGTAAGAAAAAAAAAAAAGTTGGAATAACAAAAAAAAAAAAAAAACATGCGACTACTCTTAACCCAGCTAAAATGCTGCTGACCAAAAACCCCTGCCCCTTTCTTTTCCTGTCTATCAATTTGCATGCATTTGATTTTGACTTTGAAATATGATTTTGGATCTTGATTTTGATTTTGATTTTTGCTTGCTCTTCTTTGCGAACTTTTAAATCATATTCTGGCTCTTAACTAATCTCAACTTTGTATACTCTGCACATACAAACACACGTTTATAGGGCTGCTGCTGTTGGTGTTGGGGCTGTGACAACAACATTTACCAGCAATGTGGATGCAACACAGGCAACAACAATCACAACAACAACAGCAACGACTGTTGCACGTCCGCCGAGACGTCGCACACCACTGCTCTATAATCGACCGCATCTGGTGGCCTCGTACTCGATGAGTTTGCTGCTGCGCGTACGTCCCAAATACGCCGGACGCGGCCGTCTGCGCAATGATGTCGATGTGACAGCGCCACGGATCAAGGATGCCACCAGTAGTTTGCTGCGCGCGTATCCCGGCCCGTTGCAGGGCCGCAAGCTGCACAAGGATAAGATCATTAGCTTCTGCAAGGAGCAGATACGTTTGGGACCGGCACGCGCCTGCACGGTGCTCTATGCCACGCAAAAGAAACCGCTGGGCAGCGTCGAAAAATATCGCGCATCGCACGCGCTCATGTGGCATCTGCTGATCCTGCTGCTGCGCCAGAACGGGGTAAGTGATCCAATAGGGAAACCAGAATCCAAGCCGCAGCTTGGCTAACTTTTTGTTCAATTCAGGTGATTGCGGACACGGATGTGGGTGATCTACTGCTGGAGAATCAGCGCGAATATCCCTATGCACCGGACGCAGAGGCGGACAACGAATCCGCCGAGGCACGTGCGGATCCTGGCGATGCCATTAACGATTCAGATGGCGAGGCAGTCAATGCAGCCGGGACAGCTGCTCCAGAGACGGAACCAGATGCGGATGCCGAGACGGATGCGAACGCGAGTGCGCCCATGTCGGAACAGGCGGCCACCGATCAGTTTCGCAGCTACGTGCTGCGCGGCAACGTCGAGGAGGCGCTCCAGTGGGCCACCGATCACAATCTGTGGACGCATGCCTTCTTTCTGGCCCTATACGAGGATCGGTATGCCCTGACTGATGTGGCACAAAAGTTTCTCAGTCGCGCCATCAAAGCGAACGATCCGCTGCAGACGCTTTATCAGATGAAGAGCTGCCATACGCCCGCCTGCGTTAGCCAGCTGCGCGATGAACAGTGGGGCGACTGGCGCTCCCATCTATCCATATTGGTGACCAACAAGTCACGCCAGCCGGAATACGATCGCAGCTCTGTAGTCTCACTGGGCGATACACTGTTCCAGCGCGGCGATATCTATGCGGCACACTTTTGTTATCTGGTTGCGCAGGAGGAGTTTGGACGCTACGACAGCGCAGCCACGGAGCTGACCACGCTTACAGCCAACGTGCCCAGGTGAGCATATAGAAATATATATTGATCAACTGACAAACTGATTCGATATAGTTATGACCGGCTGTTTGCCTTTCTGTATGAGTGTGTTGATCTATAAAATACCTGAACTCAAATTTATTTACTGTTACCTCTAAAATCGATAAATATCGATTTTCAACACTCGTTATTTTACTTAATCTGGAAGATAGAGGCAGAGCGATTTGGCTATTGAGATTCTTGTCTGCCAATAAACTTTTTTTGCATTTTCGATAATATGCCTCGATAAGCTAAAGTCAATAATTCTAAAAACTCTTGAAATCAATATATTTTTGTTGCTTTTTGATAGCCAAAGGTACAATATTTTTTTAATCCGGGTCGAGTAACCACCACTTAAATAATATATTTTTCTGCTACTCCTTGAACAGGCTCATCTTACTGGGCGCCTCGCATTATAAGCCATTCAATGAGTTTGCTAGCAACGAGGCGATCATTATGACGGAGATTTATGAATATGCGCGTTCGCTGTTCGATCAGAAGTTCAGCATTGTCAACTTCCAGCATTACAAGTTCCTGCTGGCAACACGCATCCTCGATTATGGTGAACACTTCCGTTGCACCAACTATCTGGAGCAAATAGCCAAGCACATCGAGCTCAAGCCGCATAGTTATGATGGTGATTTTATACAGCGCGTAAGTCAAGGCCGTATAAATATAGATTGTATGCACATACATATTAAACGTTTACGTGTCTCTTGCAGGTTTGCGGTCTGGCGGAACGCTTGCGCTATCATGATCCCATACTGATTAATCGCGTGTCCTTCGCGAGTCCACCAAGTGCCTCAAATGGGGGTCAAGCGGCGCCACAAGGCGCAGTGGAGGAAAAGGAATGGCTGCGTCAGCTGCGTGCCCTGGCCGATCAGGTGAGTGTTGTTGTGTTGCTTGTTGATCAAACAGTGTTGCTAATGTATTTGACGTTTAGCAGCCACTGCAGGAGCAACAACAACAGCAGCAACAGCAGCTGCAGCAACAAAGCGACATTGATCAGCAATTTGTGGATTTGAACAAGCAAATGCGCGAGCTAAACATGCAGTATGAGGATAATATGCAGCGTGAGCAAAATGCGCAACAGGAACAGCAGCAGCAGCAACAACAAGAACAGCAATTGCAACACCAGCAGCAGCACCAACAACAACAGCCGGAATACTTTGAGGTGCCGCCATCAGTGCAGCAGAGCCCAGAGCAAACGATAGGCGCCGATATCTATGGGCAAACCAGTTTATATTATGCCAATTCGGCAGATCAGCAGCAGCAACAACAACATCTGTATGATGCCTCACAGCAGCAGCAGCTGCAACAACAGCCGGGTACAATTTATGGCCACATTGAGCCCGCCAGCGAGGCATATCCCAGCCACGGTGAACAGGCCTATGGCGCACAGCCAACAGCAACTGGCTATGACTATTGGCCCGGCGGTGCACAGCAGCCATATGGCGATGAGGTAGGTTCTGCAGCAGTTACAGCAGCAGTAACTAATGTCGCGTATTAAGCTAAAACTAGCTCAAAGGCCATTTTTGGGTTTTACATCCGTAAATTTATATATATTTTATTTATATACATTTATGCTTGACTTGTTGTAGTTGTAGCCCGTTAAGTTATAATTTATTGTAGTTATATCTTTTTTTGACTTTATTGATTATTGATCTCTATTATGGCTAAAGAGAGGCGACACAAAATATTCCAATTGCTAAAAGCGCTGCATGCAAATCAATGCGATATGTTGCTAACGTTTCTAATCACACACACACACACACACACACACACGCAAACACACATGGAATGCAGCTGGCGCATATGGAAAGCAATGAGATGATTGCTGACAGAGGCAACAACAGTGGCAACATAAATGAAAGCCAGAACAACAACAACAGCAACAACAATGCAACGGAAACAGCAACAGTTGCCGAAGCTGAAGCTGAAGCTGAATCTGAACAGACAAATGAACAACAATTGCAGCTGCAGGAGCCAAGTGCGCACAGCAGCAACATGAACAACAACAGCAACAATCGCTTTAAACACAATGCCTTAAAGCTGCCCGCTGCTGGCGATGGCAAGCAAATGCACTGCACGGGCCAAGATAAGGACAAGAGCAAACAATTGCCACGTAAATTACATTTTGCTAACAACAACCATAATGACAACAACAGCACCAACAACATAGCGGAATGCGCAGCAACAACAACAGCAACCACAACGACGACAAAGGCCTTTAATTTAAATGATGTAAGTAGCATTATAGCCATAAATAAACATCATAATGCTACCAGCAACAGCAGCAGCAGCAGCAACAACAGCAGCAACATCAGCAGCAGGCGCAGCAACATCAATAATAATGCAACAACAAGCGCCGCATTAACAGCTATTTCTAGTCGCGTGAATAGTTTTAAAAATTGCAACAATTTGATAAATGCTGTGCCCAAAACATTAACCACGCCAACGCGCTTTATACCAGCCAAGCCGGTTTTAGCCAAGCCTGCAGCCAGCCCAGTCACAACAACAACAACAACAGCAGCAGCAGCAGCAGCAACAGTAACAGCTACAGTATCAGCAGCGGCAGCAGCAGCAACAGGCGGTGTTAAGCGCGTCAATTTTGATCTGCCGACAACAATCGATGAGGCGGCAGAGCATGAGTTCGATAACGATAACGATAAAAGCCACAGCCTAGCATTGGCAAAAACCAACCAGCACAACAATTACAGCCTGTGCAAGCCAAGCAGCAACACAAGCCGCAAGCCGCATATTGTATTCAACGGCACCTATCCCATAGATATGCCGCTGGGCAGCAACATGTCTATGTCGCAGCAACAGCAACAGCAGCTGCAGCAGCCGCGCAGCAATTACGATCCTGAGGCGAATGCAGATCGCAGTGAATTGCAGCGTTATCGATATATGATGCATGATTATGTTATCGATGAGGATGCCGAGGGCGAGGAGCTGGCCGAGGAGGACGAAGATGACGACGATGATGATGATGATGCATACGACGAAGATGATTATGCATACAATGATTACTATGTGCTGCAACAGAACAATGATATTCTCAGCAAATTGGGCATCATCAAGCAGCAGCAGCAGCAACAGCATCAGAATCAGCATCAACATCTGCCGCAGCCGCCGCCAACGGCGTTGCCACGAGCCAAATCCTCCTCGTCGTCACTGGTAACGGCAACACCGCAAAACGTTTGGTCCATGCAGGAGCTGATTGCCAATCCAACCATACCGATTAACTATAAGAAAATGTGCACTGAGGTGGAGCAGAGCTTGAGCAAATTCGAGGCGTATCTGGATGCCAAAAAGCAAATGACAACAACAACAACAACGGCGGCCGTGGTGCGCACATTTGACATCGATGCCCCCACCGATGTCAGCGGAAGTCGAAATGGCTCAGGCTGTGGCGCCGCCGGCTTGGCACTTAGCACTAAGAAGCACCTATAAAAAGAGAGTTGTTAGCATTAACGTACATTTAATTTTCCCAAATCACACACACACACACACACACACTCAATTAGCTTTATGTAAAGGCAACGTGCGCAATGGCAGTAAATGCAAATGTTAATGCGAGGCGCACGTCGTCTGATTTGAGTGAACAGCAGCTTTTCTAACGCCTTTATGTACCTACATAGCATATACATACATATGTACAATTGTAAACAAACTGTAAAATGGCACTCTTGTGATTTCATGCATAATTATTGTATCTATATATATATATATACTGAAAGGCATAAACAGTGCTAAAACCAAAAACAAACACAAATGATGTAAGCTGAAACTATATTTATAATGCAATTTAAAGAAGAGCAAAGAGCGCCTGCTGAATTTTTCTGCTAAAAAAAAAAATTTGGATTTGAGTTTAATTGTTTTTGACTGCGCCAGTTGAACAACAACTAATTGTTTTCTTTTATGTATATAATAACATCTATCTACATATATGTGTATATATATAATTTTATGTATGTGTGTATTATGCACTTTAACCAATTTCTTAGCTTTTCGTTTGCCAATAACAACAACTAATCAAATGCCATTTCTCCACACCCCCCTCCACCGATCGATGTTTATGAACAAAAAACCAAAAAAAAAACAACACACAACTTTCAAAAAAAAAAAAAACGAAAAACAAAAATCATGATTATCAGCAGCAGCAGCAAATACGACCCACAATTTCGATGCCAAAATCAAAGAGTTACGATGACGACGACGGAGCTGCCGCAACAGGTGCTGCTACGGCCGCCAATGCAGCGTCCGGCGGTGCAGCGGGAACGGCGGGCAAGCAGCAACAACAGCCTGCAACTGGCGGTTTGCCTGGGTAAGCTGCAGTTAATCCAATCTAATGCATAACCAACCAACAGCGAATCACGAATTTCATTAATTTATCAGTAGCGCGGGGCAGGGCAATCAGAATGCCGGCTGGTTTGGTGGACTGTGGAATAAGTTTTCGCTCAAGCCGAAAAATCAAATGATTTTGCCGGATGACAAGAATCCGACAATTGTTTGGGATAAGGAGCGTAAATGCTGGACTAATACAGAGGGCAATGCCGATGAATCGGAATCATTTAAGCCGCCACCAAAGATGAGCGATATGGGCATGGTTGTTGCAGCCGCAACGTCGGCGTTGCCGCCACCAACACTCAATACATTGGGCAGCATACCCGCGCCCAATCTGCTGCCGCCGGAGCAGAACTCACACGAGTTGCCCAACGTGAATGTCTACGAAAATCAGGTGGACTATGATTATGCCAACTATCCAACGGATCCAATGTATGCTGCAACCCCAGCAGCAGCAGGTTTAGCACCAGCTGCAGCATCTGCAATACCAACAATGCCAGCACCAGCAGCATCACCAACACCACCAGGCCTCGTTTCACCAGCACCAGCACCAGCAACGGCAGCAGCAGCCACGCCTGGCGGCGCACAGCCCAAGCTTCAATCGAACATGTTCAAAATTAAACGCAATCGCAGTAAGTTGTATCTGCTCGATGCTGATGCAGTGCAGCCATATAAATACATGTAAACTATTGCAGCGCTGAAGAACTCGTATGTGGATGTATTTAATCCATCGGGCGCGCCCATGTCCGCAGCGCCGCAGACTGTGCTGGCGCCCATAATGGCACCAGTTGCCGTGCCGCAGGGCGGCTTCTTTGTGCCTGGTGCAGTGCCCACACAACAGCAACCGCAGCAGCAGCAGCAGCCTCAATAAAAGTAGTGAATGTGGGTGATAATGTTGTTAATTTTAAAGCCGAGATAATTATAACATTCCTGTTTAATTTACAGCATTTCGAGTTATACGTAAACTTTACATCCTGCGATGCGCGCACACCAACAACTACAAACAACAACAACAACACAAGTAAACAATACATAATTCACAACAACGCGGCGCCAACAATGGAACTTTACAACAAATCTAAACTTTAGCGAGCACAGATCGCCAACTACAATATAAACAACAGCATAATAATAACAACAGCAACAATTATAACAACTACAACAACTTTCTATTACTTCCTGCATGCTGCGCTGGAGAACATGTTGGCAGCTCTTCTGCGTGTGTTTCGTTGTTGTTTCTGTTCATTATATATTGATATATATTTTATTTTATCTCTCTCTCTTCAAAACTGTATTTGTAAATGTGCGCGTTTATCAAATTGATAACAAATTTATGTACGATTAGCAAAATATATGTAAATTGTTTCTTCTCTATGTAAACGACCCTACTCTTCCCCCTATAAACCAGGAAGCCCCCACCCGCAACCCATTTAATTAAAGCAACAAATCTTTTGTTCAACTATACATATACACACACACATATATATATATAAAACTATTATAATTTTTTTTGTATGTTGCATCGTTTTTAGTTATATAAAATCGTAAAGACAGGCAATTTACAATAATATTGTTGCTTTAATTTTCATTTTATATATATTATGTACTTCCTTGTTTCGTTTAGCCTTCTTCGAAAAGAAAGAGCAAACGCATGTACGTATGTTGAAGAATTACAGAGTAACGAAAAGCTTAAAAAATTAATAAAAATTTGGTTTTAAAGCCAGCGTATATTTATACACATAGTTAATTTAAAAAAGAAAAAACGAAAAAAAAAACAATGAAAACAAAAAGAGTTCTTCGTTTCAATATTTCAATGTAATTTCTACCTTATTCTGTGTTGATTTCGGTGTGCATACATATATTTACATAAATATTCCAATTAATTTATAGAGCAAATGTTTTAATGTTTTCTTTGTAGTGCATTTGAAAAATGAAAAATTGTTAATTTTGTTAGAGTTGTGTCTATGTGTTTATTAATTTCTTTTTTTTTAAAGCGTTAATTTAATTTTTATTTAGTTTAAAGAACATAAAGAAAAAAAACAAAACTGGTGCAGGCAAAAAAATAATTAATGAAAAAAAATACAATTATATAAAGCAAAACAAAATGTAATATTTAATATACATATATATATTTACAGATATATGTATATTGTGTACTAGCGCACTTATGTATTATGTACAAAAGCAACTAATTGGTATATCAAAATTTCATTATTACCTAGAGTTGAGCTAAATGCGATTAAATGTATAGCAAGCAGGTGTGTTATAACATTAATAGAAGACTCTGTATTGCAGAATCTATTCAATACAAAAAGAAAAAAAGAATAACAAATTGTACACAAATTTTAGTATACACAGAGATGATATATATGCATATTGCCTATACATATATACAGATACATATATGCGGCGTTGATAATGCGGGCTGTAACAGACTTTTTCTTTCCTAAACTACAATGAAACGATAACGACAGCGTGGTATAAACCTTATCATTTAATTAGCCTAAAACGAAATAAATAAATCAATAATAAACAAATTTAATTATTGCGTTTGCTTAATAACCAGAATGTGGCAAAGATAAAGAGAGAGAGAGAGAGAATGCATCAGAGAGAAAGAGCTGGCGATTATAAAACTTAACCATACTTTGAGTCCAGTCCAGTCTTAGTTGAGATGAACGCAATCAAGCACTTTTTTAAAAAATATATTTAGCGTTTAAATTTGGAACGATTTGGCGCAATTCCACAAGTGGTTTCAATATCTTTAAAATTTTAGCTCTTTTTTGTTGTATGTTTGAAGTAGGATTTTTCTCATAGCTATATATAAAATTGGCTATTTTTTCCATATTGATTTGTTGTTCTAATAAATGATTTTTGACTATCGATTTAAGTGCATGCATTACTGAGCGAATTTCAATTGCATTTCTAAATATATCTTAGGTTTCGTTTGCTTTAACAACACTTATACTCTTATAGAGAGTATTATATGGTTTTTATAACATATGTAACACAAAAAAATAACATTTTCTTCGTCAGATCAATGCCCTCTTAATAGTCTGTTTATAAAGGTTTCTTTAAGAGCTTTTTGTTTTTCAAAATATGAAAGCCAAACAGTAATTGAGTATAAAAGAAATCTGATCAACCTGAGACCACTATTACGTATAGCTCCTATAAAAACAATTAGCCGGACCTTGTGTTTTTTTATAGTAAGAACTTGTTTATTTAAGCTATCATACGCGGATTTAATATTTACAAGCTTTTAGATAAGCTCAATTTGATGGAAATTGAACATCTATATTTTATATAATAGGCACAATCGGTTAATGTTGCGCATATGCAATGTGTTTGCAAGGGTATTTAGATATTAGCACGATATATTATATATCAGTTCTTCACTTACACAATTTTGCAAAAATCGTGCAGTACTACACAATTACGTTCTTAAAATTGACTACAATTTGTAAGTGAGAATCCATAAACTGAACTTAAAATTAACAAATGGCTTTAAATGTACTGCTATGCAAATACTACTCATATATTCATAATAGTTACTTAAACATAAAATCATGGTTTTTGCTAAGGTTTAATTAGGTTCATCTTCACTGAGAGCCTCATCACTGTTACTATCGGTTGAGTCTTCGTTCGCGTCAAAACTCGCTGCCAATGCGTAAATGTCGTTGATCTCGGGCTGCTCTGTTGATTGCGCTGATTTTGTTGCTTTGACACGCTTGGCTGCTGGTTGTGCTCCGGCGTCTGTTGGCAGCTGACTGTGTTTGTCGGTGGGCTCAGTTTCATCCGCCTCATCAAGTTCCTCGTCTGCAAAAAATAGTAGTTGTTAGTTGAGATGCATGTGGGCGCTGCAACTGCGGCTTACCGCTGTCGATGGGGTCGTAGCCGGCGGGCGGACGCTGCTCGTAGCTGACGTAAATGGTGGGGTACTCGATAATTGTCTTGCCAGCCAGATTGTCGCGCAGCGTTTTGTACGCGGCCAAGCGGTAGCAGCGCTTGCCGCTGCGACGGACACCCTCCGCACGCAGCCAGATGCTCAGCTGGCCAATACCGGCGGTCTGATGATGTTGCAGTATCTTGCGCTGCTCGCGCGCCGTCTCCAGCTGCAGGTCGAGGTACGGCTGCAGGAGGGCGGCCAGTGTCTGCTCCTCATCGCAGCGTGCGTCTACCAATTGCGTGGACTCATCGGACGCATGCACGAACAGCCATTCGATGCGCCAGGAGATGCGTCGCAGCTTCCAGTTCAAATACGTGGTGTTCTCCTTGTTCCGGCTGAAGTTCGCCAACAGAAACTGGAGTCGTGTGCCCCGCTGGTGGGCTGCTGCACGCAGTCGGTGCAGCGGCAGTGGCAGCTGCTTCTGCTGTTGCGTATAACGCATGCTCTGATCCCGCTTCCGATTTTCCGCGTACCGCGTGCACTCCTCCAGAAAGCAATAGTCGCTGAGGAACTCGCGTTCGGTCATCTCGCTGATCGGCATGAATTTTGTGCGATCCCGTTTGCCATCGCAGTCGAGCTCACGCTTGTGTATCTGGACGCAGGGCACCGAGCAGGTCTTCACCTCGCACTTGGGACATGCGTAGCGCGCCAGGTTGCTGGCGCAAACCTCGCAGTTTCCAAGACGCGAATATGACGCGCTGTGAATGTGTGAAAATCTGTCGTTCTGAATACACTGTCAATGCTGTTAAAATTTAGAAATGAATACAAACCTAACAATTTGATTAGTCGCTTCAGTCATGTTTTCTTTTTATTATTGTTTCACAACACACATACACACACATGACATACAGCAAACAGCTGCGTCAAAATTACCACATTTTTTGGTCTTCTTCTTTTTGCCATTCACTCGCAGTGAACTCTAAAACGCAGTTTTTTCTTTCGGCCAAACACTGAGCAACGTTTGTATTTTTACATGTAATTGATTAATGAAACGGCAACTGGCATCGGATGGTGGCAGTGGCGTCGATTGATGCTTTCAAATTCGCTGTGAATTGTTAAAATACAACAAAAAATAATGTAAATAGTTTGTGCGTGTGTGTGCGCCTGTTGGTGAGACACGAAAACAAAACAACGTGTTCGCCAATTCTGTGTCTAGCGGAGCTGCCACGTGAGTTATCGTGAATATATCGTAACAGCTTGGTACAGATGACTTATCATATCGATAAATTTCTGCAAAATGCCGCAATAACTTTAGATACCGTTATCGTGTATTTTTAATTGAATAATTTTGATTTAACAATTTGAAACGCAAATGAGTCTCTTATCAACCGGGGTCCGCACACGCAACATTTATTTAGATTATAAATATGACAATTTCTAATTTATATATAATTTTAATTTTTGTTTTGTTTGTTTTTTTTTTTTATAGCATACCCAACAGGTGAGCCGTTCTCCGAGAGCGTCCGCTGAGAGCGAGTTTGGTGGCAGAGCGTTAAAAAATGCTCCGTCGCAACCACCTGAGGCCTGTAACAAAGCTCATCAGCTACACATTCAGCAGAACGATGAGCGACATTAGGTTGCCTGCATCGTCCACGCCACACCGGCTGAAACCGCTAACAGACCGCAATGGCTGGCCAAAGCCTGATCACGGTCAAAAGGAGTCATTCGAGAAGCTGGTCTTCTACCCCCAGGGTTACCGGACGGTGGCCAACGAGCCGGACGCCAACTGCACAGAGCTGGAAAAGGCCGAATACAATGTGAGTAAAATCAAAGACATGATAGAGATTCAGGATGCGTTGGGTAAACAGTTTAAATAAATTTCTGCTGCTTTCAGGCCGCCATCGAGGAGTTAACAAAGCTGCAGTCAAATGGGATGTTCTTACGAAATGCCCCTTCCAACAGCAAAGACTACTCCTTTCGGAGCACCATCAAGTATCTAGAGCGCAGTGGGTTACCGCAGACCGCTGTCGAACAGCTCTCGGTTATACACGTTTCCGGGACCAAGGGAAAGGTAAGCTAAGTGTGAATAGACACAATCAAATAAAATAATCAAACAGTTGGCTTCTCGCACGCTCAAATTTAAATATAAAAATCATCACAAATAGCTCGTTAATATAGCGTGTTTCACATCGCGTAACACTTAAAACAAGTTTATGTTAAACTCATTAAAAAAACCTTTGCAAGGTTAATTTCACGCCCGAACAACATTTGTTTAGTAATTAGTATTTTGCCATCAACTACCGAATGAAAAACTCTGAGGAGCACAAAAAGCTTACATTTGGGTTTTTTTTGTGTAGTTTCATTCGAGAATATTTCTTTAGTTATTTATTTTTATATATTATTCAGGCTGATATTCAAGGTTTCATTAAGATTGAAAATTTTTCCTTTAAGCTGTGATTAATTTACTTTTTTTTTACTTTATAAATATTATAATTATCTTTCAAAATCCAGAAAAGTTCTTGGATTGCTCTTAAAAGTATAAAAAAAAAAACCAACAAAAATTATAAGAAAGGAATTTCAGTTTCAATCCATATCTATTACAAACAATAAATTGCACCAACTTTGTCACGCTTGGTGTTGCAAATGTTGTGGCAAACATTTGTTCATTATTATATGGATTTCTCAATAAAACAGTTTTTCCCGTTCAGTGTAGCATCAGTTATCAGCAACTGATAAGTGTTAATTACTTCTAATGTCTGTGAATCGCATTGAGCTTTGCCCGAGCCGTATTTGATATCTCTGTTTGTTTGTTTGTACACATTGCCAATGCGTAAACAAATTTTGAAACATACCGTGGCCAGATCATGTTTATTATTATTTTTTTTATTCGAAATCGCGCCCCATTTCCTAGTTACAGGGTAACTGCCAGTCGGGCAGTGCGGATTAGAGCACGCTTACTTATCCATTTTTTTATATATATATATTTTTAATAAAAGGGCTCCACGTGTGCCATGACCGAATCGATATTGCGACAATACGGCGTACGAACTGGCTTCTTTAGTTCACCCCATTTGGCGTCGACCAACGAGCGGATCAGGATCAATGGCGAACCGCTGGCCAAGCCGAAGTTCACTCGGTATTTCTGGCTGGTGTACAATCAGCTGATGGAGCAGCGCGAGCATGAGCACGATATGCCGCCGTTCTTTATGTTCCTAACCATATTAGGATTTCATGTGTTCAGCGCCGAGCGCGTGGATGTGGCTATCCTGGAGGTGGGCATCGGCGGTGAGATGGACTGCACGAATATCTTGCGAAACGTTCGCACCGCGGGCATCACATCGCTGGCGCTGGAGCACACCTCGGTGCTGGGCAACACGCTCCGGCAGATTGCCTGGCAGAAGGCGGGCATCATCAAGCCGGGCGCACATGTCTACACCCATGTCACGCAGCCGGAATGCCTGCAGGTGATCCACGATCGTGCCATCGAGAGGAATGCGACCATAATTGAAGTGCCCGACACCGAAGCCTATTTCAAAATGAACTCCTATGGCACCTTTCTGGATAACTGCAATGAGTTCGTGCGTCTCAATGGCGCCTTGGCCATACAGCTAGCCTACGATTGGCTGCGCCAGACGACGGGTCCGCTGCATCGCAGCTATTCTATCAATGAGAACCACATCGCCGACGAGGTGCTGCGCGGCCTGGCGAACGCCCACTGGCCCGGGCGCTGCCAGCTGGTGGAGTACGAGAATATGCGACTGTTTTTGGATGGTGCCCACACCGTGGAAAGCATACAGGTCTGCTCCGACTGGTTCCAAAAGGGCATCAAGCGCAGGTAGGTTTCGCTTTATCGTTGATAGGAATATCTATTGATGTTCGTATTCGGAATATTGGAAAACATTGGGAAAATAACGATTTTGTGCAACAGGCACATAGAAACACGCAAATAGAAAAATTCCCGTGTTTCTTTTTTTATATATACAATTAATCTTGACAATCTAGTCCAGTTGATCTAGCCATGTCCGTCTGCCTGTCTGTCCATTTGTTGATGTCAGCGATAGTTGAGCCTTTAAAATTTCGAATAGATTAGTTTCTGTATCACGAATGCAAATTTCAAATTATCTAAATTAATCAATTATCTTAGAATTATAATTATCTAACATCATATGTAATATCGAGGAAAACTGTCGCTAGTGCATTATTATCTAACTATATTTTTCAACCAAAACAAATTTATTTTTTAAGCTTTATATATTTAAAGTTATTTGTTTTAAATTGAATAGGATATTTACCTGTGGGTATCCATATGACTGCTGCTGGGCTAAACCTATCATGAGCTTTGAATAAAGAATTTTGAATTTTTATTTAAAGAGATAGAGTTCGAACATATTCTTAATTTTTGAGGAATATTTTTAATGAACTAATTTTTAGCCATACGTTTTAATTCCGGTCGCATTTGCATGTTGAAACTTTTCTATACTTTTCTTGTATTATAATTGATCAAATTTTTTTCGCTCTTGCAGTACTCAAAATCCGAAAATTTTGGTATTTAACCGCACTGGAGATACGGACATTACAGACTTACTGATCGTACTACTGCACTCGTGTGATTTCGATATGGTCTGCTTTGTGCCCAATTTGGCCATCCAAAATGGCAACCTTCCCGACCAGAAGACGGTCAGCTGCAGCGCCGAGTCACAGCGCGAGCGGGCCAAGGCGATCGCCCACAGGTGGCGGCAGCTGTGCGATGCCCGGCAACAGCCGAATCGTGGACAAATGTATTCTACAGTCTGGGATGCCTTTGCGGCCATGCGAACGCGCTATGCGAACCACATTGAGCTGGATGTGCTCATAACGGGCTCAATACATTTGCTGGGGGCTGTCGTTTCGGCGCTCAACGAATTCCATTTGGAGACGCTTCCGCTGCCGACTATTACGACGACAAATGGACAAATTTGATAAATTACTTGAAATGTTGATGAAAATGAATGTAAACACAATTGGAAAGCTGGGCGTATCTTTTTACAAAGTGCTTTCCCAGACTTTTTTGCCTGCCATACTTGGTAATTGAAAGCCAGCGTGGTTCTATAGAATAGCTATACATATAGCATAAAAATTAAAACGAACATACCAGACCTATCCTCTTTTAATTTTTAATTAACATTAATACTAAATATTTTTATTTCGTTGGCTATGAAAATTGTAAACCTCTTATTTGAGAGATGAAATCATTTTATGACCAGAATGTGTTGGTTAACAAAAATAAGTTCAAATAATGAAGAAGAAGAAGTTAACCCGCCTACTTTTTTTTATATGCGCTTTAGCTGATGATTACCGGTCCTGTTTACCAGACACTTTAGGTAATATATCGGTTAAAATAGAATATTTATAATAAATGGTTAAATAATTCTTTGTACAAATCTTAAAAGGGTTTTTATTTTCTTGTTAATAATTTTCATTTTGTTTTATTTTATTCTAAAGAAATTTCTATTCTTCTTTAACTTACCCGAAAACCCGTCGGCAATCACGGCGATAAAATCACTTTGAAACACCGACGGCAACGATTTTAGCGATGCGGACGTCAATTCCACGACAGGCAACACTGGCTGAATGCGCGGCGGTTACCTGTACGCCAGCTTTAGGCTGTGTTGGCTGCGACAGGGATGCTTGTGCAATGCACAGGGCTGTTGCTGGTGCCTGGCTGGCGTTGGCCAATCAGCGGCAGCGACGGTCCAGTGTGCGAGCGAGCTGGCTAGCTGTTGGTGCTGTCGCTGCGCTGTGTTGTAAAAACAAAATGGCTAACGCAAAGCGGAAGTTGCACTTGTCGCTGTGTGCAAGCGAGATGGCACGACTGATGGCCTGATTAAATCAGAACTAAATGAGATGTTAACATGCAGACGGAAAGGAAGGCAGGCGAATTTTTGTATATTTTTTTTGTTGGTGGTTGGGCGGCTGCCATTGCCGACTTTTGGGCGCTGCGACTGCCGGCTGTGTACGCTAAACTGTCTCGTTTACAGCAACAAATCGTGTAATTCACTTTTTTTTTAAGTTTGCATTTGTGTGTGTGTGCTTGTGTGACTGTGTGAGCCTTGCGCTGCGCTAAAAGGATTAATAAACGTTCGCATCTCAGTTGTTCATTTGACTTTGCGCTTAACGGTTCAGCTGCCAGCGTTACCAGCAATTCAATTAAACTGAAATCTCATAAAACATCGCCCAACACAAATAGTTTGCAGTGTATTCAATAAGTTGGCGTTGCTCCACCTGCCAACGGAATTTGACAAACGCGTTCTATAACATTGTTGATTACCCCGTTTTTTTCTCGGTTTTTTGTATGTGCCAAGTGCTCTCAAATTATACGATATTCGATTTAACTATATACGCAATGCTGCCTACATTGTTTTGAATTTGAATTCCAAATTGGAGTACGCATTACTATTTAAAGTGTTTCAAGTGCATAAACCATTAAAATGCAAAGCTCAAAATCGTTTCTGATACGCGATCTACTGGGAGACCTCATCAATCGGCGGCAAACGGATTCAGGTGGGTTGTATATAAAAACAGGAAAATATTTATATTCATTTTAGGCTTAACGTTTTTTTTGCTCACCGCTATTCATTTTAGAGCTTTATATATATATATCAAAATTTTAATAAATTTTTTTTCTCTCGGATCCACACCTCCAATATTTCAAACTCCCATAAATGTGTCAAAACTGAACGAATTTTGTGTTTGATTACATTTTAGTCAAAATTAGTCCTCTTGTATAATTTTATATTTACAACGTATGCATTATTGAAAATACATTTTTGTTAAATTTTTTTTGTTAAAAAATCCCCTTACTCATGCTCGAAAATAATTTTTTTTTTAAATTTAGAATCGCTAATTTATATTTTAATTCGATTGCATTTCACTTAAATAGTATAAAAAACATGATTTAAAATTTAAAAGGAGTTAAGTTTTTGGTAAAAAATCATGCCAAAATTTACAAAAATGTTGACACGTAAAGCTCTCGGATCCATAGCTCCAATATTTCCAACTCCCATAACTTTGTCAAAACTTACCAATTTTTACATTTAATGGCATTTTGGTCATGATATTTGTTTGCCTGTTGATTGTTGTTGTCAAAATAAACATAACAAAAAACATTGAAACAGATTGCTCTGTAGTGTTAAGTCACTGTCATTTGTATAATATTTAATAGGTGTATTCTATGTGTATGGTACATATAATGAACTAATTGTTCCTAAGATGTTTTTATGTTGGTTTAACGGTGCACCGCTTAAAACAGGAAAGCGCCTTAATAAAAACAAAGGCAACACACACACACACACAGACACACATACACGTTCAAAGCAATTAGCTACTAAATAGTTGTAATTGTTGTGCTAAACTTTATTTAATGTCATGCATAATTAGAGGACAACCCCAAAGAAACACACCCACCACACATACGCCATATATGTAAATGAGAGAACACCTGAGGCTGTTTGATACCCTAGATTCAAAGGCTGAGCATATATTGATACAGTCGAAATCTGAAAAATTTAACTTTGCAAAACTGAACTTAAGAAGTCAGATGGCATTAAAAAGGTTTTGTTTTTAAGTTCATTTAATTATATTAATGGAGTATTTTGTAGTTGTTGTATATGTTGTTTTTTCAACTTATTTTTGATATCAGCAACATTTTCTCTTATTGCTTGCTTTTTGAGCTTATGCCTTACAGGGTATCTGTTAGTTATGAGCATCGTATGGCTCTTGTTGGGTGTAAGGTATTTGCATAGCATTGTTGGGTATTGTTTTTGCTGTTGTTGTTGTTGTTGCTGTTGTCCCCGATTCCGGGGCTAAACAATCAAAAGTTGTTGTACGTGACAAATTGCTCGAGCGCGAGTTACGAGTTAAGCAATAATAAAACCAACGACAACAACAACGGCAAAAATTAAATTATTGCCTCAAGCATTTGTTGCTTTGACTGACTGCACACAGCACCCCTTAAAGCCCGTCCTCCCCTCCTCCCCACTGCCCCTGGCCCCACAGTTCCTGTACACCCTGCGCTCACTCTCAATTTGTTGCTAAAAGTTTTGTTGTCGTTTCTAATTGAGGCGAGGTGTGAGATTTAAATGCCCGCGGCCAGTTGTCAGCGGTATACCACACACACACACACAAACACACACACACACAGATAACACACATGAAAAGTGTGTGGGTGGTGCATGTAAAGTGGCGGCTAATTGGCCGCTGCGCAGCAAAGTAATGCGAGACAATTAGAAAATATGCAAGAAAACGCGGCAGATGCCAAAGTTAAAGCGAGACCCGCACAATGTCAGGTTACGTCAAGTGTTGGATAAGTTTTCTGCTTCTCGCTGCATACTTTGCGGCGCACAAAATGGTAAAAAATAAAATATTCATTTGCGATAATATTTCTGTTGTGTTCCCGACATTTGGCAATTGTGTTGCTCGCATTGTTTTGTATCTAATTGTAAGTTTAATTATCTATTAATTAATAGCATTAAATCTTGCATTATAAAATATAGATAAATATTTGAGAGTGTAAGCAGAACTCTGCTTAATTTATGATTGGCCTATTTTAAACGGGAAGTTCCACTAGACCTTTGTATCATATGTAAGATCAGAGAAGGGGATAAAGGATATTCTTAAGCAGATAAAGCAACGCATAAATTCCGATAATTTAAAAAACAAAAACAAAAAATCAAGTAACATCCCTTTTGAGGCTTTTTTTTTTAAGTATTGTCTTTTGTGGCGTTAAGATTAATTAGTCATTTCAATTTATGCAATTTATTTATTTATTTAACCTCACAATTTTGAGGTTAGTTTTGTGATAAACAGTTGCTGTCAACTAAGACAGCTTAAGGAACTCTTGGAAATTATTCTTGGCAACATACATGAATAATCGCTAAGTTTGTTTTAGCCCCAAATTATTATTGTGTCGCTGTGTTTGTGGGTCGAAACTTAACTGTAAATTGCTGGCACATGCGACTTTTCCTCGTATCTCACAGTTCAAGTGCCTATTAAATGGCAATTGTGCCGCAAATTGATACGACGTGACTTTTCATCGAAAAATAAAAAAACTCACTTGAGACGCCCCCAGTTGTTCGCACACACACACACACACACACACACACTCACACACTCACACACGCACACACACACGCGTGCAAAATTGAATCATCATTCACATGTCGCCAGCTTCTTCTGTTCATGAACTTATAAATAGAAGTCAAAACCATTTGGGGTTAAAATACAAAAATAATTTCCGCAGAAAGAAAAATGTATATATGTATGTATACACATACATACATATATATATAAAAAAACAAAAATAAGTAGAATCCTTGCTGGGCGAACACACACGTGAGCGCCTGTGGGCTGCACCGCTTGTTCTTTGGTGGTTGTTTTTTTTTTTTTATATTTTATATACATTGACGAACTTTTGTTTTTTTTTTTTTACTCTTGTCCAAATCGAGTAAATTCCAATAGGAAAGAAACAATTGAGCGTTCCAGTCTCGAGCTGGCACGTGAATTTAATCAGGCAGCCCCGCAGCGCGTCCAGGATATATTTATCAGGATATGTGCGACGGATATAAATAACATGTTGATTGCTCAATCTTGAGCTCAATGCCACTTCGCCCGAATCCATTTGCGTATCCCTGCCAGCAGCCACAACATGTTGCTCTCCAGTTTGTCTTGTTAATGGACATGAACCAACCAACGCCCACTTACTATGCCACCCCCCACACCTCCCGGCTGCCGTTGTCTTTGTGGCCTATGGTCGCCGCTGGATAGTAATGAGTCCGTAGGTTGCCCACTGACTGGCCAAAGTGCCTGCACGCGCGCATCTCGCCGGCTCTCAGGCTCTCAGTCGCACTGGCTCTCAGGCGTAGGACGCATTAACGACACGCTGCGCTTAAAAGCACGCTGCAATCTATTTTTATACAACTCGTTCACTTCTTTCTTGTTCGTATGATATATATCAGAATATATTCAGTTTTATTGGGAATTACGGTACAGATCTCTATCTTCCATTTTTTTACTCGTTAGTTGTTTACTATGTTAAATTTCTATCTAGCTTACTCGTTATCTTTCTTAATCGCTGGACTACCTCTCACTCGTTGTTTTCCTAGCATGAATCCACAAATTGAGCTCGCTTCCATCCTTGTTGTTCTTATCTTTCAGGCTCTCGTTTATTAAAGTATAAGCCACATATATATCTTTTGTGCCTTTACGCTCTCGTTATCCTTTTTACTCTTTATAACTATTTCGGCGAGAGATGAAGTTTTTAGAAATCTTACTCGCTCTTGTTTCTATTTGAATACATGTACTCTTTCGACCTCTCGCTAACGAGAGCACGCAACATTCGTCTTTAATTTTAACTATTAATCTTTAAGCTTACTATTTATTTAAATCTTAGAATTTTCGTTGCTTTAATTATTGGGAATTTTTACATTTTGCTTAAAATATACCTAGTTTAGCAATGAAAAGCGCAATGAATAAATTTACTTGCGTTTTCCACTCTCGCTTGAGTAAAATAACGAGTAAATAGTGAACGAGAATGTCGTCAAGTTAAGTTTACTCGCTGTCGTCTTGTCGACTCTCGCAATCGTTATCTTAAGAGCTCTCATTTTTTTATCAAGACGGATTAATTAATTCACTATATTATACTTTGTACGAACGCAGCCTGTAACGTTTTATTAATTAATTACAAATCTCAATTAAGTTGATACTAATTAAAATTGTTGTAATTCGCCATGCAGAAATCGAACTGTCCAACGATGACTCGGACATAGACATTGAGGATCGCTCGACGCCGGATTCGACGGCGCATGGCTGCCAGCAGGAGCTGCTGCTGTCGCATCACTATAACCACAACGAGGAGTCCAGCGTGGAGTCCTGCGGCACGGCCACGCCCGGGCCAGGCAATGCCCATGGCGCCGGCCTGAGCGCTGCGGCAGCGGCAGCGGGCATGGCCGCC
>SCDT01000609.1:0-31970 GCA_004143765.1 Drosophila melanica | reverse complement strand
GTTATTCAGTATTTGAATTATTAATTATTTAGTTTGAAAAATACTCTAATATTTTTAAAATGAATATTAGTATTAATATTTATTACTTATTTTTATTATTTTAATATTTGGTAGACAATTTATAGCTGTAATGTATTAACCTGTATTAAAATAAATTTAAATTTAAAATCATTTCGAACTAAAATCGCATTTCGGTTACCTTTCAATTTTAATGTTTCTGCATCTATCCCCTAGGTCACTTAAGTAGTATTATTTTCTGCGAACAAAATTCATTTTTGCACAGAAGTCAACAGCTCAGTTTGAAAATCACATTTCTGCTTTATGTTTTTCTAATGCCTTTTGCATTTGCAGCCTTGATATTCACATAAGTATGCTCTGTTTCATAGGTTCTGGCTCAAACCAATGTCGAGTGCTGATACTGCTGCTGCTGCTGCTGCAGTTGGTCGCGTTTTCCATTTCAGCGCAAACAAACAAAGGCATTTGGAAAATTTTCCCATTTTCACTATGCAGTTTTTTCTCTTCGTTTTCTTTGCTGCTGCTCGACCATTGTTGCGTTTCATTTTCAGTTTGTTTTTCATATTTGCACGGCGAAATGAAAAACCAACGCGCTTTAGCGGAGACACAAACCAGGCACACAGCGCAACCCCTCAGTGGGGTTTGTTCACATTCAAATAAATTTAATAAAAACAAATAACACGTCGTGCGTCGAGTTTTGAGTGTGGACTAAAGTAAATTTTATCAACTTTTAAATCAAATATTCAACTTTTACTTAGTTTTCGTTTTCTTTCTTTGGCTCGTGTTTTACTCCAAAGTTTGTAATAAACTTTTTCTCAGTTTGCCTTTTTATATTCTCCCTTTATACTTTTTTTTTTGCTGCTGCTACTTTGGCAAACTTTACATGCAGTTTTTTATTCGAGACCCCCTTTGCAACACGTAGTGCAATTTTTTACCACTTTGGTAACGTTTTTCTAATGAGTGACGACGACGATGTTCGCTTTCTCTCTCTCCCTCTCTCAGAGTTGGCTACGTAGTCAAATGTGGCCAAGAATCAGACACAGGGCTCACAGCTCCGGCAACTCGTATGCCATACGGGTGAAAGAAGTTGAAAAAAAAATGCAACTCTTGAAAAATCAGCGAAACGTAAAAGTGTTCAAAGTCAACTTTGACGGCAGCACTTGCCAACGTTTTTTCAAAAGTCTCGGCCAAAATTAAAGAGTCCAAGCCAAGACCCTTAAAAAAGTTAGAAAGTGGTACGCAACCAGGGCTGAAAGGACCCGACAGTAAAGAATATATCTAGGAACTGATTTGATGATTAAAATCGCATTAAGAGTTGAATTTTACAAGTTTTAGTTAATCTGCTGTTTAATTTTTAATTTTAAGGTATTCTTTAAAACTTTAATATTTTGTTTAAACTCACTTGTTGGTCTCGATATTTAATATCTGTTTGCCGGCTTAAATACATTTAAATGAATTATTTAACTTCATGTATAAAGTTTATCGATTTTGGTTTACATTTTAAGAACTAAAGTCTCGATTTAAAAACATGCCAATTATAGAGCTGTAAAAAGTACTTCATTCTTTTATTTTTTTTTAAGTTATCTGTAAATTTTCAACTGAGCTTAACTTTTTATATAAAATATACCTGTCGAATAACTCACTTTTGAACTACTTCATAAGTGCTTTCTAAACAAGTAATCTTTACAGAGCTCAATTGCTCCATATTTGACTTTTTAAGCTATTTGCCAATAGTCTTTATCCTCCTTTTAAGGACCTATCAAATTTGCAGCAGCCCTGCTGCTATGACAAAGGGCAATTTGTGCAAATTTCACAATGAATTTAACTACGGCACTAATTTGATTTTGCCTGGGCAACCCAACAATGCCCCCACGCGCGCGCCCTCTCTCTTTCTGCCTCCCTTTTTTCTGTGCGTAGCATATGTTTCCATGAGTCAAACGCACACACGTGAAGATTTTTCCAATCAAATATGTAAATAACACACGAGTAAACGTAAAATCTTAAAAGAGAAATTAAATCAAAATAAGCTCCGGCTGTGTCTTATATAATTGGCCATCTTGGGCTGGTTGTGGGTGTCTGTTTTCCAATTCTTTGGTTCTCTGTTTTATTTCCTCTTGCTCGGCTGTGTCTGTTGCAGGCAACGCTCTTTTGTTACCCAAATTGCTATTGTAAAGCCAATAGGTTCTTCTTCTTATAAATATATACATATGTATACATATATATGCACAGCTCAAAATGTAGCTCAAATCTTTAAAACTTTCATTTTGAATAATATCTTAATTGAAATTAGTAAAACATCGTTTTTATTACAAAAAAATCGTTGTTAATTTAATTAAAAATGATTTTAAATATAAGTAGCTAATTTTACAATTTTATGCGTTTCCTCTTTTAGCTATAATGCTCACTTTCTCAATATAAGAATTCTTATCAAGGCAGGATATATGAGGAAAATTATTAAATATTTTTGAACTTATTTCAAAGTATTTCAGTTTTTTTTTTGTCCAATATTATGTGCTTTTTCCATATAAAAGACAATTTTACATGGTTATATTTATAATTTTATAGTTATAATTTTACATTTGTATATTTTGTTGCACTGTGTATTTATGGTTATGCACATCTGTTGTTGTCTTTGATTGCCTTTTGTTGCCGTTTCTCTGTTTTCTCGGCCATTGAGGGCTGGACAGCTCTTCCGTAAGCTGTTTGCAGTTATTAGTGCTGCAAAAACAACAAAAACAAGTCAATTATTATGTAATTAAAGTAAAACAATATCTCGATTAAATGCGCTCAAGTGCTTTGCACATAGAATCCTATAGTTTTGTTGTTTCAGCACGGATGAATGAATTCTGTTGTCTGTGCATAGGATATGAGAGATTTAATTTCTGATTAAAGTTTTGCCATTTGAAGGCTGCTTAGCAACTACAATTGCAAGCAGACATCGGAATAGTTTAAACAATGCGGATTATGCTTAAGATGTGCTTGTGTAAACATTTTAAATAAATTATTGAGAAGGTTGAGGGTAAAAGCTATTTAAGTTGCAAAGTATTTTATTCACATAAAAATAAATTGGGAAATTTAAAACAAAGTAAATAAAAATGTTAAAAATTCATAAATACATAAATTTAAATAAAAAACAAAGAATAAAAAGTAATTTATGAATAAAAAATATTCAAACCAGTAATTTTTGTGATAAAGCCCTAATTTAAGCTACACCTACACTTTTCTTTAATCTTAGCTTGCTCATCTTTATATTCTCTTTCTTATGTTTCTTGCACTTTACATTATTTTTCAATTTGTTGTTGCTATCATTAAATGCATCTCAGCTTTTTTTGTTAGCTATATAAACTACAGCCAATCTCAGCGATGCTTCAGTTCAATTCTTGCGAGACTTTGGGGCATATGTACCCCCGACATGCATAAAATATCGCACAATGCACCCCAGTTTTCTACACGACCTCCCCTTTCCTTTCTTGCTTTAAAGGACTCTCGGTTGTCAGCCATTTGCAATGTTCGATGTGCACTGCAGAAGCTGACGTTGGCTTTATCTAAAATGAAATCTGCTTAGGTAGCAAAGGCAGGCAGCCACCCAGCATATGCAGCACAGGGAACTAGCCTTACCCCTACCCCGTCTACCCGACCAACAATAACTGCGCAACAGGGCACTGCGGCAGGTCCAGCTGGGCAGCCGGCATGTGGCCCACATTGAAGTTCATTAATGCAACAGTTTTCTCAGCTATTTTTAGCCAACTGCCCCACCTTAGAGTTCATATACCCTGTAAACATTTGAAATGTGTAAAAGAACGGGTTTGCAATTGTGTAAATGCAGTTTGTAACAGGCAGCAGCTGGCCACAGATTCAGAGACAGAGATCTATTATATTTTTTAAATTGAATTATATGTTCCCATATAAATAAAGTTTACTTTAAATAATCATAAAATAAATAAAAATTATTATTTTCTCTAAATTATTTCAAATTAATAATAAATTGTTTATTATTTTCTATAAAATATTCTTATATTTACGTTAGCCAAATCAAATAAAGTTAAGTATAAAAAAATTGTATTAATCGGTAACTTCCTGCTTTTCCTGTAAACTGATAATATGTAGTCTAAACCTGTTTGATTTGATTCATAAATTATAATTATGATACATATATAGAAACCTCGTTATAGGGTATCTACTAGTCAGCCATTACTTTTCCCTATTTATGATCTCTTTTTCCGTTTTTAATTGTGCAAACAATGCATAGAGTAATTTTTTATGGCCACATTAAAGTTAACTGTTCCCGGCATTGTTACAAGTGGAACGAAGCTTTTGCCTGTTTACATGTTTACAAATTGGCTAAATTTAGTCGATTTCTGCTTCCAAGTCGGATGCCACTTGCACAAGCTGCCACACAGAAAACAAAAAACTGCCGTGTTGCAATTGAGAGACCGAAAAAAGTTTTTCAACCACAAATCAGGCGGTACAAACTTCAGGACGGCCTTTTGCACGTGCTGTGCCCATAAATTCCGCGCACAAATTAAGTTGCCGTAGGCGGTTGGAAGTATAGATGTAGGATGGAGGGTTGCAAGGGTCTGCTAGGACTGGCAGCCAATCAATGGCCGTGCCACAAGTTGCATAAATTAATCGCTGCACGTGAGCGGCAGGAGCAGCCAAGCAAAAGTCGCCAGCAAAAGTTTCAAGTACAGTTTGCCACATTTAAGTGTAGTTTCCGTTTACCGTTGCATATTTCTCATTGCCCATTTCCGTTGCAATTTTTCAATTAGAAAATTTTACCACTCGAACCTTTAAGCTACTGTATCAAAGAGTTGCCAACATATTCGTTGCTGTTCTTGTTGTGGGCACCAGAAAGTTTGTTAATCATACGCCACGCATGCCGCTAAAAACAAGCGCAGCATGGAAACAGAAACAGAAAAACAACAAATACTCGCAGCGAACCAAAGCGAAAAACATTGCAGGAAAACAACATAATTTCATCATATTTTTTGCGCTACAATACGGCGAGCATCTCTGTTAGGGCGAGCACTTTGGATTAAATTGGAGAGCATTTTTATGGCATGATAATTTATGGAAACAATTTAACCTTATAAATATGTTATTTAAAATTAACAATATAATTATTTTGCTAAGTTTCAAACAACAATAATACCTATTTTGTTTTAAATATTACAATATAAAATTTTTAGTTGAATGTTTAAAAACAGACATGTTAAATATTAGCTTAAATTAACTTGGAAATCTTTAAAAACGCATAAGCAATCTGTAAGTGTTGCTATAACATAATATCAATAAGAATGTTTTTTTGTAAAGATAAAAAATATATCTCTGATTTGAATATTATATAAATATATTCAAAGTAATTACATAATTACCGATGAAATGCTTTTATATTAATCAATTCCTGTTATTAAATTATAAAATATTTTTATATATTCACTTTTTTAAATTCATTATAAAATATTTAAACTAAAAACAATTGTGAAATTTGAAACACAACAAGCTGATAGCTTTCGATTGTTGACATATGCGTATAACGTGTATCGATAACAGCGTATCTGTGTAAGCTCAGCCCCGAAACAACTAAATTGTCCATTTACTCTGGCAGTTGTTGTTGGAACTGTTGTTGTTGTTATTGTTGTTAATGTTTTCGTTTTTGGCTGCCTCGTTGCGCGTTCGTCACAGTTTCGCAAAGCTTTCTAATTACAAATGTAAATCCCCACACGAAACATGGGCGGGTGTGTGTGTGTGTGCGTGTGTGTGGTTAACTGAAAGTTTGTTCTAGCTTTTGGCGCTATTTCCAGTCGGCTACTGTGGCCAGTCTCTGATAAATGTCAAATGAAAGGAGTCGCTTGTTGAGGAGTTGAGTATTATCTGTGGATAACTAGCCAGAAAATGAGGTTGGCAAGGATTACTGTTGTATTTGTTGTTGCTGGTTAAAGCCAGCGGAAGTGCAATACACTTTTTACACTGAATCCACACGAATTGTGTTGAAATATATTTCTATTTTCGGCTCGCCAGAGTTTCGTGCCAAGATTCACGCACTTAATTAGACGCGGCGCAGAATCGAATTGGAGGATCGCCGCAATGCTCCACCTCTAATTGCAGCTGCCTGAAAAATTGAAGAACTGACGAACGGACAAACTGACTGGCTGTCGGCCGCAGACTTCAAACGGGCCACGCGCCACAGCCCGCGGTCGACCTCATTTCGGGTTGCCGCAAGATGTGCCGCTAAATTTAGACAGACCCAAGTTTTTTGTCAACTTACACATCGAGCCTGTATATATAGTGTAAACGGTGTATATACACTTGCCACGCTGGCACAGGTTGACCCCCGGCGGACATATTGTTTTCAGATTTATGAGCAACAATTGGGCCACAATCGGGCTGAAGGCAAACGCGGGAGTTCAATGCAATTTATCATTTAGTGGGGATTATTCACATCTCCTCTCGCCCATATTATTTTCCATAAGGTTGACACTCACATTGGATACATAAGATAAAAAGCTATAATAAAATCGTTAAAATTTTTAAGTTTAAGTTTTTTAAGCATAAGCTATTTTTTTTTATTTGTATTGAAAGAGTATTTACTATTGGCAATTCGGTACCTTCCTCATTATTTTGAGTCGTGCTTTGTTTTACTTTTGGCGCTAAACAACTTCGTGATCCTCATGTCAACCGCGTATTGAACATAAAACGATCATGATGATCATAATACTTGTTATTGCTGTTTGCATAATGATAATTGTTTTTTGACTGTGCCGTTGATCTTCCCACTCAATTTATGCTCGCCATAAATCATATTCATAGAGAACAACTGCAAGTCTTGGCCTACTTTTCATTGAGAGGGTTTCCGTTTGTTTCTCTTTTTTGTTTCATTCTGTAATTGCCGCACGTTTTTGCAATTAAAATTTATATGAAACTATTGAACTCGCCAATTTTTAATGAATGAATATTTATGCGCATTCGTTTTGGCGTTTATTGATTGCCAGCCAGTTGTCAAGTCTTCAGTCTGGCAATTTACGAGCCCAAAAAAGAAGAAAAGAGATCTGTGGAGACGTTGCTGCTGGCCGCCTGCCTGATGACTTATTAAAAATTCCATTTAAAAATTGTTTACTCATTGCGCCCAGAACGACGCAGCAGACACAACACACGCACACACACACACACCCACAATTGTGCGATCAACTGTCAAGAAAATAAAAATCAAAATTGAACAGTCGAAATTGTGTTTATGTCTGGGGCAGCAGCAGCAGCAGAAGCAGCCGCAGCAACCGTGGCAGAAGCAACAAGCAAAACAAAAAGAAATAAAGCGAAAGAATTAAAGAAAAGAGCATGAAAATAGGCAGAAAAAGAACAGTCATATAAACAGATTTGAGTTTAGCAACATATTTATTTAGCTTAGCAACAAGTAAGGCTTAGCAACATGCGTGCAGCAACATGTTGCATTGCTTTACTTGTGCTGGCACTTGGACTGAAAACAAGCTAAAGCAATTGGCACCAAGAGTCAATGTTTAAAAAAATCATATTGATTTAAGAAAGGTCTGATTAAATTTTTATCATTTAAGTTTAAAAATATTTATTCAAACAACATACTTTTTTGTTTTAATAAAGGTTATATACCACAATTTAGTAATGCAAGTATTAGTTTTGCTGGCTACACAGAAACCGCCAAATGTTTAGCAATGTAAGAATGTTGCCAAGTCTTGGCAGCAACACAAACTTGTTTGCTAGCAACACACCCCCGCCAACAGCTGGTCGAACAGCAGCAGCAACAATAGTAACAACAACAAAACGATTGAACACGATCGTCACCAATCGCCGATCAACGTTTTGGCCGTTACGACGCGACGATCTTTCACGATCTTCTCAGTCGGCAACCAACTGTTGCTGCTGTCGGTTGTCATCGGTTCGATTTGCGCTCGATTTCTACGCGGTTTTTCGTATAAGGCGTCTGCGCAACGTTTCGAGCGAAATTTTCGCGTTTAGTTTCGTGTAGCAGCCGAAATCATTTGGCCATTAATTGATGGCTAATTAAAAGCAGCTGATGGCAAATGATTATTTGGCAAGTGTGCGATAAAAATAACTAAAAAATTGCGTGAATTGCGCGAGAAAATTGTTCAATTAAAGGCAACAAACTGCAAAGAATCGTCTTAAGCTGATTTCATGCTAATTTCTAGAAGACGAGAAAAAAAAAATACATACATATATCAAATTTATTTGTTAAATTGTGCGCGTTGATTGCTTTAAATGCTGCTGATTTCATCGGGCATTATATCAATTAAAGAAATTATACAAAAAGTGCTCGCGTTTTAAGTCGCCTTGCTCCAATTGGAGCTCAGCTGGAGTTTTTAATTATTTTTGTGTTTTTGGTCAGCCACTTTGGCCGCGCCGCATGCAGGTCAAGTAGCTCGTGTTGGCCATCAAAACAAATAAAATAACAACAAAAAACGAAGCAACACTTGGATAGAGGTAAATGAAAATGTTGGTGGCCGTTGGCTGCCGGCCATTTGTGAGATGTTTATCAATTTTCCGTAAAATAAATAAATGCCAGAAATTAACATCAAATCAACATAAACAATGCCAAGTCATAAAATAGAAGTCAACACGCATGCCACAGAAATTAGACCCTCGATGCGGCAGCGAGTTGCGGCTAATTATCATGACACCAACTGTCAAACTGACAGGCAGACGGACTGGCAGTTAGAAGGGCGTGAGTGCCACGCCCTTTCATCTTCATTTTGGCTACCTAGGCACGACACCCTGTTTTTTTTTTGTGTGTTTTTTTGTGTTGTCCTGTTTCTAGCATGCAACACATTTATGACTTTCACTGCTGCCCTGCCCCGGACTCGTATTGGTGGCCACGTTGCCCCCTCGTCAACCTTTTGCCGCTGCCTGTGCCTCGCCTTTTGTTGTACGCAACACACAATTCAGCTACATGCATAGCTTGGCCTTTTGTGGCAGGCGTGTGCGGCCAACATAAGTACGTGCCCATATTCCAGTTAAAATCCAAGACACAGCTGTGAGGCATACATGGACGTAGCTCAAGGGGGGCTGTGCTAGATTTATAATTGTGGTGGGCAAAACAAATCAAGTGAAATTGTATTGCTAAATATTTGTTGGCAAATTTTCTATTTTTAATGAGGTTTGATTTTCTTGATTCTTTTTTGATTTCAATTTCAATATTTGAGCATTGATATCTGATTGTTTGGTAAAGAACCCCCTTGAATTCTTTAATTTGATTGTCTCTATGTAACTTGAATAAATATACTTAGAATATTTAATTATTGTAGCTTAAGAGTGTAACATTTTTGTTTACTTTTAAAAAGTTTAAGTTTTCATGATTACTTTTCTAAACTTTTTATTGGGTGTATTGAAAACCGTAAAAAAATTTTCCATTTTTGAAATGCATATTTTAAGTTGTGATTAATCTGTGACTACTTTTGTGTTCTTATATATTAACTGAAAATTAACTAATTATTCAAAGAGTTTCTTTACTGTTTAGATTAGCTTGAATATAATTATAGCCTTCTTTACTAAACCATCTGCTACTATCTCTTTAATGCTACCCTCTTTCAAATTGTCTGACTACGCCACTGTGCCTCTCACACATTTCACTCGTCTTTGTACCTTTCGTTCCATTTAATTTTATTGTGCGCAACATTTTACCTAGTTTATTGTCGTTTTGTTATTGTTTGCCCTGAAGAATGGACCAACATGTGATCTAAGCCATAAAATGCTTCATTCTAAATACAAAATTACACAATTATGATTGTTATTATGCTTATTATAGCTGTTGTTGCTGCTGATGGCCTTATTATGGGCCCCTGTTGTGGCATTGTTATCAGCGCCATGGCCCCCATGGCCAGCACTGTGTGTGGCTTCTTGGCCACATTCAAAATTGGCCAGTAGCTTGAGCTATGAGCTGTAAGTTCGCAGCAGCCCGGGGGCGCCAACCCGCTGAGCATTGAACCCACAGTCAATGCCGGCTATCGTTTAGTTGGGCCGAGAGCCAGCTGCCAAAGGCGGCTAATGAGCTTTTATTTATCAATGACACCGAGTCGAGATGGAGATTCATCGTGCCCCAGCTCGGCGGCAGCAAATTGAGCGGCAAATGGAGCTTGACTTGAACTGTCAAAGAGCTTAGCTGTTTATTAATTTAACGGGCAGTCAGCAAAGAGCTACATTAAATTTAATTTCTGGCTAATTCAAACAAAGCCAACAAACAGCGCACGATTCTCACCAGGCTTTGGCGGCATTTAAGTTGACGGTGGAGCGAGAGGAGGAGGAGGAGGAGCAACGGCTCGAGCTGCAGCAGCAGCAGCAGCAGCAGCAGCTGTCAGCTGCTGGCTAGACAGAATTAGGCTTTTTGTCTAGCCAGATAAACGTTGATATGGGCAAGAGCCAACAGCCAAAAGCAAACGACAAATGGCTGTTGCAACGGTTTTTGGACTTTGGCCTCGAGCCGTGTTTGCTGCCTGCCTGCTGCACATTAAGCTGCCACATCGGATGATGAGTCACGATTTCGATTGCGTTCAGCTGTGTGTGTGTGTGTGCAGCATGTGTATACTGTGTAAGGTTGTTGCTTGAAATGAAAATGAAAACAAACACAAAGATGTGCCCAACCAAACTAAAAATCAAACAATTGCATATTAAAAATTTACATTTAAATTTTATTTACATATTAGAGAATTTAAATACAAAGTACCTGACCAAAAGATGAAAACAAATATTTCTAAATATTTTTCCAAACTTAATAGATGTTTTGTTGAATTAGAATGTCAAAATTTAAATGTATTTGTTTAACATCGTCATAGAGATGATAATATTAATTTTCACTTTTTTTAGTTGATTTTTGAATATTAGTGCTTATAAATTCTTAGAAATTGCTTTCATCTCTTCATTATATTTTGCATATTTACATTTAAGACATTGAACGATTTCATACGAATTATGATATGGCGGAACTTACAACTCTCCAAGCCAGCCTTCTTTTTTGCCACATTGCGGCTATTAGGAAAACGGCCAAAACGACCCCACAAATGTTAGTCAAGCCTTGGCAGCATTAGAGCCAACCATAAAATGTCTGCTAATCAGCCGGGCGCATTGTCGGCTTGGTGGGCACATTAATGCCAAAGGCAAAAGTCGGTCAAGCTTTCTGCTTGGCTTTCGAATCGATTTGTGCACGACAAATGGCAACGGTATTTGTCTCTGGTCCCTTGTCTCTTTGTTTCTCTCCAGCTAGCCCTGTCTCTGTCTCTGTCTCTGTTTTTCTAACAACTTCCGCAACACATTTGTCCAATTTGCAAATACACATTTTTCCAGTGCTCAATTGTGCCCAATTATTTTTGGCATGTGCGCATAAGGTGTGGAAAGTGTTGCCAATGCCATAAATTGTCGAGCCAATTATTAGGGTTGCCGCTTGTCGACTCAATTAGCAGGGCGCTGTGCAACTTATAAAAAGCCAGAGAACAGAATTTGTGAACTTGCGTACAAAGCAAATGCAGATTAATTACAACTTAATTAGCGCTTAGTATTTCCAAATAGATTAGGAGTGAAGTAGCGGAAAAATGGAGAAAATATGAACATGTTATAAAAATGTGAATGGAGACAAACATATTTAACATTTTGGATAAATTTATTTAAAGATGTTTACTTTAATTTCATGTAGCTATCGAAGTGTACATCTAACTTATCCAATATGAATATTTTAAATTGAACTGAAAAAAGGAGCAATGCAATTAAGACACTAATTTTTATTAAATATTGTGTCATTATATTATGTTAAATTTAAAAGAAAAAACTTAAATTTAAATATAGTATTATATAAGTTTATTTGTCCCAGAGTTCTAATACTACATATGTGGAGTAACGGTAGTTTGACATCATTTCTCCAATTTAACCATTGTCTACTTTTTTAAATATTTCATATATTTTTAAACATTTACTTCAAATAAAGTTGTTTTTAATCTTTCACACACTCTGGTCTATAGGTATTTACCATATTTCGTACCAACAGTTTTCCCCGGAACTGTCTACAAAATATCTCATAATTAAGTGGCCTTTAATAGCGGCAGCTCTTTGTCCCCGTTTGGGTTCATAAATCCAACTGTCCTGCTGACTGTAATTTTTCAAATTGTAACCGCCAATGGCACGCGCTCTGCGTTCTCGGATCGTAGCTCTTAACTGTGAGCTCGACCGGATTAAATACAAATAAATTCATCACAAATTCAACTGAAGGTTTTTGAACTCGCCGGCCAAATGTGTAACCGGTTTCCGCCTGGTTCTGCTGAGTCCAGCTGAGTCTTAGCCGCAGTCTGAGTCAGTTGCAGTTGGATGTCCAGTTGCCAGTTTTGGTCTGTGGGCTGCATTCAAGGTCAGCGCTGGCGCAGTTTATATTTGCGGTTTGCGAAATTTGTTTGCCAATGGACCGAGGACTTAGGGCTTAAGCTTTGTTTACGACGCGCCGCTTTGTGGTGCTAATTGTGGTGCATCAATAAAGCGCCGAAGGAACTGCCACCCGCCGCCGGACCTCACAACAAGCCACAGTCCAAAATTCACATAAAGAACGGAAATGGGCGCTACAAATTAGCGCAACGCAAGTACGGGAAAGGGACGGTTCGGAACCTCTGCGGCGGTGTGTGTGTATGTGTGTGTGTACGGTTACTGGAGTATTTGTGTGTGGCCAGCGAACATTTCTTGCCAAAGTAAACAAATTATTTGATTTCATTTGTTTGCCGCCTGCGGTTTTGCGGCTTGTTAGGGCCGACATTTGGCGGCGAACTTCACTGGAAAGTTTTTGTGGGACCATTTATAAATTTCTGCCAGATTTGTGGGCGAATTCAATTTTAAATTATTGTTGCTTTTATTGGTAGCACAACTAACCGGCAATCAAAATGCGTTTAATAATAACCTAGGAAGACATAAATCGATGCGGTAGCTGCGCGAATTTGAAGGCGGCTCTTCGCTGGGGTTCTCGGGCAAGGTTAAGTGTGATTCCGGGGAGTAGAGCTATGAATTATTGAATATTTGATATGTTTCATATGATAACGGGTCAATGAGATTTACTGAAACGCCTTCGATTCGTGTACCCGCCAAAAAAGCAGAAGGAAAAAGTTAACGTACTGAAAAAAAGGCTTTTGTGTTTTTATAAAATTTTAACTAAATATCATAATTTTTTAAGCATAATTAAAACAATTACACAGATTTAATTTTAATATTATTTTATAACATTTTTGTTATTGCTTAGCAACAAGTTTGATTTTGTTAATTTATTCAGTAGTTTGTAAACATTTATTTTTATTTGTGTTACTTTTAATGAACTACCAGAAATTCTTAGTAATGAAAGTTGCTCATAATTACAACGGCTTTTATCTCTATTCCAAGACGTCTTAAGATCAACAAATGGGCACGCAGCCAAAAAATAATGCAATCTAGACAGACGCTACTTGATAATTAGTCAGCTGCACTTTTTTTTTCAGGGAATTGCAAATGCCTTGGAAAACCCACACAGAGCACAGTGCGCAAAAAACAATCTAAAATTTATGCTTAGGTGGGCGTTGCATTTTGTCAAATGCAAAGATTTTTCTGCTACTCTACATATTTATTATTTTTTTGTATTTTTATGCAACACAAGCGAAAAGTGAGACGCACAGCTGCAGGTCGCATGTGGGTGGCTTATATACCAGCAGCCGCTGCGCTGGGCTGCGTCATCGCTCTTGTCATTATCATAAACTCTGCATCACGATGATTAAGATTTATGTTTGTGTTTATGCTGCCGGTTGACATTTCCGTTGCGCGCGCTGCTCCTCAATCAAAAGACAAGCGCGACAAAAAATGTACATCACGTAACCAAAAATGAAAAAAAAAAAAATAAAATAAAAATAATATAAAAGAGCGCGCAAAAAACGCTGCAGAAAGTGCAGCCGGACAATGCGAGCCAAAGTGCCAGACAATAAAAAAGCAAGCCAAAGCGATAAAAGATAAGGCACGTTGCACAGATTGCAGCTGGGGCTGCCCAACGACACATCGCCTCCCCCCTCCCGTTACTGCCACTTTTAATGAATGAAACTCGCTTTGAATGACCATTCAACAATCAAAGCAACAGCAACAAACACAGCATTTAACATTAACTTTAACATTAATGTTCAAGTGCATGTCAGAGCAAAAGTGAGAAACCGAGTAAGACATAGAGAGAGAGAGAGAGTACTCGACCTGATTGAGTGGGCTGCCAACTGAGCAGCATTATTGGGTTGAGTTGAATCAAGTTTAGTTGAGAAGTTGAGAACTGCTTAGAGAAGAACTTAACACAAGCAGTAATCAACATTCATCTTAATAGCATAATAAATGCGAATGAACAGTAAAAATGGCTTAGCTTAGTTAAGTTCAGAGAAACCAAAAAAAATGTATATGATATTGGCAGATATGTTATTTGTATCTGATCTGATTAGATCCGTTTTAAAGTTAGTTAAACTGGGTATCGATTTGATTAAATTTAAAGATTCACCGTATTATAGCCATCATTTGGATTTAATCAAAACAATTTTAAAGTCTGAACAACTATATTAATTGCATGTCAAGTTAAAGCCAATATCGATTGTTTATCGCACACACCCAATTTTTAATTTGCATCAAGTTGATCCATTCATTCACGAAGGTTCTCCTAGTTCAGAGAGTTCCCAAGCCGTATGTCAGGGACGCACGCACTGGATGCATCCTTGAATCTTACATTTCTCGACTGTCAACATTTAACTTGGCTCTCTACCTTTTTGCATATTGACTTTGACACTTGGCAGCCTGTCCCCGCTGCTGTTGTTGTCGTTTTGTCTTGTTGTTCTTGTTGTTGTTGCTTTTCGTTGCTCGTTGTTGTTGTTGTCGCTGCTGTTAACATGTCCAACTGTTTGTCCCGCTTTCCGTCAGTTCGACTGTCTCGCACCGAACCCGGACCCTGGACAATGTGCCGGGCTTTCCTCTTGAACACGCAATAGCAAAACGCAATTGTCAGTGTCAGCATGAGGCAACTGCAACAAAGCTGCAATGCCACATGAATATATACATATGCATATACTATATATATGCCATATATATTATATATGTACATATATGTAGCTATATCTGAAACTTTGCTACATATTTTACAATTTTTGGCGTGTTTTTAAGAGCTGCTGTTGTCATCGTAGTTGCCGCGTAGGCGTCGCAATTTAATAGAATCAATCAAAAGGTATTTCAGCTATGCGATCACCTTTGTAAAGCATGAGAATAAGCTAAAGCAACTATATAATATTTAATATTATTTATTTCAAAATTATTGACGGAATTAGTTACACTAGACGCCATAAATTTGTAATTGAATAATTTTATTTTTGAATTAAATATTTTTGGCTTAAAAACAAACTTTTTTACAAGTGTTTTTCAAAGCGTGAAATATGTTTTAAATATATACTTATTTTTAACAAAATCATTTCTTTTTACTTATGCAATTTCTTAAATTTAAAATATATTATATGTACAACAAATATAAAATTATAATTATTGCTTATAACATCAGAAAGTAGTTATTTGTGAGTTAACCGAAATGTCACCATATCTTTAACTGCTTCTTCCAATGGTAGATATTTGATATATTATATATTGTACATATATATTTCATTAAAACGAAAACATTTCTAATGACATAGTTATTATGTCGTTTGCAAGAGTATAACATCTGAATAATTGAAAATTTATATAAAGGGTATTTCAACTTCATTGGGATTCTTACCGCCAGTTTTTGCTTGTTATGGCAACGATTTGACAATTTTATTTTTTTTTGCTTGCTAGCACATCGGAGAGACAAGCCTACAAATTGAGTGATGTACCATACAGTTTCAGTTGTTGTTGTTGTTTTTGTTATTGTTGTTGTTTTTGTGATGGAGTGCATGACAATCTGATGCACTGACTGAAGGACACAGCAGCTGTCACGGACAACTTTGCACAAATTGAGAAGTTTCTGTCGAGTAGACAAAAAAAGTAAAAAATGAACAACAAAATTCAACAAAAACTGCTCTGGTTTTAAATTATTTTCGAATAGCTGCTGCAGTGCTGTACATGCTGTGCACATGGCTAATTTGTTCCCTCTCGCCCCCAGGAGGCTCTAATAAGCCTCCCATTGTCCCCGGGGGTCATAAAAAATGTTCTACACGTTTCTCTGGTCATGTTGACAACTAGCAAATGCAATTAACAATTGTCCCAGGCAGTTGTTCACATACACACACATACAGACACACACACACACACTCTAAATGTGCCGTTAGCTGCGCTCTGATATGGATGATGCCCTTTGGCACCTGTCGTCGTCGTAATCGTCGACGTTCGTTTGCAAATTTTGCATAGTTTTGCTGAGCTTGCTCTCTATCCGTCTCTCGTTCTGTCTCTTTCTGCAAAATTAGCCGTTGTTGCTGCCGTTGTTGGCCAGTCCAACAACAATTTAACTGCATTATTTGCACGTAACCAACTGCCAGCCCCCTAAACGTAGTACCCTACTATACGCCCCTTCCACTGCCTGTTCGACTGCTGCCATTAATGCATAATTTTGCCAAACTATTTTGAGGTTTGTTTGCCTCGCAGGCAACCGCAGTAGCTTCCTAACTGTCAGCTCAGCTCCCCGCCCCACTTCGGCCGCAATGACTAGGCCAATTTATTTGTCATGTCAATATTAACAGCAGAGACGAGTCCTCAAGCAGACATCGACTGACAAATCTCGCTCGCAACTGGAACCTCTGCAACGGGCCTAAGTTCCCCCCGCCTCACCTCCTCAAACTGTCCACACATGTTTTGCGGTTTTCGGTGCTGTCAACTTGCCAACTGACAAATATTTGCCAAAACATAAGAGTGGAAACTATGGTCTCGACGAGGAGGCAGAAAGCTGGTGAAAACTGCAATGCAATTGCCATGTAAATTTAATTAGAATTTATTGTAGAGCATCGAGTTCTGGGTTCGAGCTAATGCAGTCAACTAATTTTCATTAAAATGAATGTACTTTAAAGTGCAGCAACATGTACAAAATATGCCACAGTTGCCGGACAAACAAACCTGTTTGTCTGCGGGACGTTTATGATAAGAGTTTTAGTCGAATGCAGCAATTTCAATCAAATATTTTATTATTTCTGCTCTAACATGTTATCGATAACACAAATTGTGACTTGATTGCAAACTTTAGTTATGGAAATACGTGTTCGTATTCAGCAATATTTAACTTCAGTAGTTGATCTAATAAAAATAATCGAAAATACTGTTACTAAGCTTAAATAAATATGTTTATACTTATCGATATCACAGTTTTTTAGTTTCCAGCTCTGTAAATTCTTTAATTTGTTTTGTTTTTATTTACTAGAGCTTTTTAATTCGTAGTTGTGCTGCTAAAAGTTACGATTTAGTTTATAAATAGTATATATTTCGAATTATCGATAACATAATTGTTGTTATGATTGAAAGTTTACGAAATGGAAACACATGAAACGTTATTTTGAAAATGGAAAGTGGCAAATGCTTATATTAGGTTTTAAAAAATAAAAGTAACTATATATGTTTATCTTTTTTGAAATATTCTTTTTGTCCAGACCGAACAAATACAGTTTGAAGAGTCATATAATCATCAAATAAACATATAGCAGTCCCGCACACACAGTACAGCACACAGTAGTACTTGGGAGCGTGTCTCAATTAGCTAAACATCACAAGTCAATCAGAGTATACAAGGCCTCAAATTATATTTTATGATTTCCTGTCAATCTTAATGAATGTCTCTAACTGCTCTACATAAGCCTAACTGCGAGCTGGTGGGTGCCAAGGGGGGAGGCACCCAATAATAGTTCCAGCAACAGCAACTGATTTGTCGGCAATGAAGCGTGGCTAATTGCGTATAGGCGCGAGTCTCGAGAACTTTTTGGCTGCTAATGAAGTCATAAGTGCGGCCTGGAACCATGCAAAAAGGCCCAGCGAGAAGAAGCAGAAAAGTAACTAAAGCCTGGCATAACAATAGCCGATCAGGGGCGCCTCCTGGCCAGAGACCCAACCCAACCCAGTCTCGGTCTCAGTCTCAGTCAGAGTTCCAGACTCAGACTCAGGAGTCGATTGCCACAAACTGAGGCGCAGTCGCAACTGTTGCCATTTCTCATACAATTTTTCAACGCCTCGCCGGTAAGATTTATGAGCCCCAAATGCGTGACTGCCCACGGTGTGGAGCGTCGCGTTTGTACACTCACAGAAAATACATAGAACTTAGTGCTTGAAGAATATACAAAATAAATAAAATCAAGATTTACAATATATACACAATATTTTCTGTCAGTGTATAGGTACTGCTAGTAGGTTTGGGCTTGGGCTATATATTTTTTAACTTGGCAATCGCGCGGAGTCGCACGCATGCGCCCAACGACTTTCTTCCTTGTTAATTTCATGCGAATTGGCATGGAATTTATTCCCATATTGGCAATTCGCTGGCCACAATACAATGTTGCCAATTCCCATGTTAAATGTGTTCAATCAACATTTTGATTACGCGCCATTCATTTTAATGCGATCGTACGTGTTGCCCCACCAAATGAGGTGTATTAATCAGCAATTTAAAGGGGACAGCGACCGAGCGGAGCGCGAGAGTGTGAAAAACTCTTTAAGACTTATCCGCTAAGCATGTAAGCGGTGTAAAGAATTGCACTCGATACGCTTGCGATATGCGAGAGAATTTCTTGTACTATGATTTCAAATGTGATAAAAGCAGATTAATGAAAGCCACAGAATTCTTCAGATTGTTTATCAGAAGATCATGAGCATATTTAAATATATGTTTTAAGCTTGATTTAATATATTACCAACTTGTCAAATATTCTATTTATTCATTTTTCCATTTGTTAAAAAGAAAACAAATCGAACAGATTATATATAAATAATATAAATAAAAAACATGTTCTAATAATCAAGCAACCACTGCTCTTATTTGCCCTTATTTTATATATCTATTAGCCAATTTCACATTAGCTTTAATCAGCGTTGAAATGAGTTTTAGGCCCTTTTGACAAAAACCTCACTCAATCAGAATTTTAATAAAATTTTAACACTGTCGTAATTACAATATTAAATAAATATCATGCTTATAACTCGGTTCGCACACATATATATAACAAAATTTTAAATTATGCAAATTACATTTAAGGCCATTTTCATTTTGCTTTTTTTGTTTGCATTTATTTTAAAATTCTATCAAGCAAATGAAATTTTGTGGTGCGCGATGCGTGGTAAATTTTATTAATTTTGCATGCGTAACTTTATTATTATGCATAACAAAACAACAACAACAACAACAGCAGTGACAATAAAGTCAATGTTTAATGTAGCTTATAATTAAATGTTGGCCGCGTGGGGGAGATTGGGGGTTTGGGCCCAGGCCTAACGCCCAATGCTTTTTGGCAGCGCAATTATTTAAAACACCGACGAGTTGTACAAATGTCACAGGTTGTCAAAATGCATTTGTATCTATATCTGTATCTGTATCTCTCTATAGCTGTATCTGTATCTTTTGCCTATAGCCCCCGGCTGGCACACCTTCTCTAAAATCCGCAATGTTGGCGTGGCAAAATTAAAGCAACGCTCGCGGCGCCTCAAAATGCAAATGCAACGCCTTTTGCTCACTTATTTCCCAATTGCAATTGAAATTGCAGCTGCGATTGCCCAAACCCAGCAGCAATCTGAGCCACGTCTATAAATGATAGAAATCCTTAGATTAGCCCATAAAACGTTAAAGTCACTTTTACAGTGCCAAATATAAACATGACTAAGCAAAGAAGTTATTAGCTTGGTTTTTAAACATAGATTGATGCTTTTCATAGGATGTAATAAAAAGATATTCGAGTTGTATGTAAAGCAACAATAATTTCACTCAATATCAGAGCTCAACACTTTGGTAAATCTGTTCTGCTTGTCTAACTAGTTCAGCCAGCTCATTTGATTTCTAAGCATGTGCTGTTTTGTATCTTTGTGCCCATCTACTTAATGAATAAGCTTCCTCAATTTGTAGCTTTCGTTTCTTTTACCAAACGAGAACTTCCGTTCCAGCCATTAGCAGCTCATTAGCTTGGCTTAAATGCACATCGGTGAGAAGCGAGCGCAGCTGATCAAAGCCACATTTCGTTTATGGCCAGCACACAAATTTGGTCAGCCGTGGGAAAGGGGGCGGTGCACGGGGACATCGCACAGCGAGTGTCAAGTTCAAGCTGTAAACCGCTGCAAACAATTGAAATAGTTGCGCATATCCATTGTTGATTGATTTCGAATACTAATTGATGACCAACAACACCTGCGCCCGACCTCAACAATAAAAACAGAAAAGCAAAATCCAAAACAAAAGCAACAAATAGAGAAACAAACAGTTTTCGGCGCTTTAGTTGAGAGTGAGTGGCTAGAAAATATCCTGTATTCGCAAAATAACTTCGAATTGATTCATAAATAAAATTATTTTCCTTGCACTTTAAGAAAATCTTTCAATATCTAGCTGGTAAAGTTCTTCAATTATGGGCTAATAAAATCAAGTTAACTATTTCTTTTGTTATACTTTACTATAAAATAAATTGCATTTATTTTTCCAACATGGCTTTAACTGCTATCATCTTAGAGACACGTCTATAAATTTGAATATATATACTAAAATTTAGAGAAATTTTCTACTATAAATAAATTAATATGAGAACAATCATATTAATATGCTTTTTTCTGCACCTTGTTGAAAATCGTTGCATAAATGAAATACACCCGAATTTCTTACTTAGCGGCTGGGTATAACAAACCCAACGAATACAACAACAGCAGCAGGTAACCAAGCTAAATGGAATGCAAATAAAATGTAGCCCAACGCTTCAGTTTGTCACTTGAAACCAGCATTGACGTTGACGTTAACTTTGACTGTGGCTGTGACACCTGTTCCAGCTTGTTTAGTTTCAATATTTCATTTGCTTGCACAGTCCATTTGATTATTTACCTATTTTTTTTTTGCCGTTTTTTGTTTGCTTTATTTTCCAACAACGCGAAAATTCACAATTCACGCTTCACGCGCGGCTGCATTTTCAGTACGTTAGCTTGGCAAAAATCTCTGGGAACGGATGTGCATTTGGCATTCGCAGTCACCAGACCAAATATAAATTAATAGAAATATCAAATTCTCAAATACAGCTTGTCAAATATTATTTCGCGCCCCCCCCTCTCTCTCCCTTATTTACCTGTCTGTCTGGTTGCGCTACGTGAGCGAAATTTGCTTTTTTCGGAGGCCTTCAAATTGTATGCCTCACACGTTTCGTCATCTACCACTCGGAGGCATTTTGTGGTCTCGGTATATTTTTTTGCATTTTATTTATGAGCATCATAAATAAATATAAGAGAGAATTCTTTAGTACGATTTAAGTACATGTACAAAGTCGTCTCGGATCTGCTTATGATTATCTTTTGACGATCTCTCCTTCCTCCCTGCTGACAAATGGCACGTGTTATACGCTTTGACTCCTCGTCAGATAAATTAGCGTACATCAACCTTCTCTAAAAGCCAAAAACAGGTAGTATTTGCAGACAGGTAAAACGTAAATTTGGCTGAAAAATGTGTTTTGTTTACAAACATGAGCTTATAATTACTTGAGCTTGATTTCACTACTGCTTAAAGAGCTCGACCTGAGCTAATTCAAAATCAAGATCTAGCACATTTTTTGTATTCTCAAGAATAGACCAAGGTAAAGTGAAGCCATAAAAAGGAAGATAAAAGTTTAATTGACACTTAATAGAAATACTTCTTAAAATTTCTGGTAGGATTTTTAAAAATGAAAATAAAAATATTTATATAAAATATATTTAAAGTTGCCACAAGACATGCAATAAATCCATCAATTTCTAATTTACAACTTCGTGCTTATAACAATGCCCTTTATGTATTATATTTTTGTAAAATAAATACGGGTGGACTCGTTTTTGATTGAATAAAAATTGAGTATTCAATTATTGCATTGTATTTGCAATCCGCAAGCCAATTTAAATACATAAAATATACCAAACAACTAACCAAATAACAATTTGTGAATGTTTTTCATTTTTGATTTTTATGCCCATATATATCTATGATATTTTATATGTGTGTAAAGAGAATGTAGAGAGTTGGTAATAACAAAAAAAATAGCTTGCAACGGGCGCAGTTTTTAGCTGTTTTTACAGATGGCACAAATAGAGTAACAAAATGCAGATGGTCAGCTCATAGATAAACACACACACAGGGACACATTTATGAGCTTGCAGCAAATCAAAGCTACAAAGCATCTAAGTGCATGCGAACAATGTGTCTGTGTGTGTATGTGTGTATGCGTGTGTGTGTTAGTGTGGCTTAAACAATGCCCAATACATAAATAACTACAAAGCCGGCGTAACTCTAACACCGAATGCTAGAAAATAAAAAAACAAAAAATAATACTGTAGTCAACATTGCTCGCCTAAAAGATATCCTACAACCACCTATAGTCATTATCGGTATGTATCGATTTAGAGAGACCTGTCGATTAATATTAAATAAATTTCTACTATTGGAGAATTATAATTATTTAAGGATCATCAATATACAGCTTATCGACTCTGAAATAGTTGTTCTGCATGTTAGCAACATTTTTCATCATACTCTTTCTGTTACCCAGTTTCAATGAATAGAGGGTATAAAAAAATGGCATGTACAAAAGCGTATCTAACAGATACACGGGCCATAAACTATGAAAAGCGTATGCTTATTGCCAAACTCCCCCCAAACCCTTACACACACAGCCCCCGCTAGCCTTCCACTGCGCTCTGCTGCAGATGAGCAGAGCCATAAAATATCAATTTCGTGTTACAACAAACGCCAAAAACGAACGTAAACTTATGAGACCCACTGTAGCCGGAGGTGCCAAGCGAACGAAAGGGAGAAAAACATGCTAAAATATATATCAATATAAAAAGCGCAAAAAAAACAAAAACAAAAACAAAACGAAAAAGAAATAATTGAAAAATGCATTGCTGTAAAAATGAAGCAAAATTCGATACGTTGATATATTTAGTACAATTTGTATAGGAAATGTGGCGCATCTGAATTTAAGGAACAGTTGGGGCTGCATCGATATGAATGCGTATATAATAAAAAGCAATTTAGCAACAAGAATTATGGCAAGAATAGGATGGGAATGATAAATGTGAAGGAAAATGCAGAAAAAGTACTTATTGCGAAATGATTTTGAAAGAAGAAATTTGTCTTTAATTTCTTGTTTGCCCATTTAGGCAACTGCTATTATTTAAATATCCATGGCTGTGTCTCATTGATAGTCACGATTGTCATCGATCTGAGCGCTGAGCTCGTTACCATATTTCATTTCATTGTCATCTGGTTACGTTTCGTTTTGTATGATTTTTAAACACATTTTTTCGCCATTTACTTGCAATTATTTTGCAGTGAATTGATGATTGTAGTAACGAGATATATCCATATATAAGTATACGCATACATATTTATGACACGCAAATTTATAGCCAACAAATACTCATACCTTCCATCTCTTTCTCTCTCTCTCTCTCTCATTGCAGGTGAGTGCTCGATAAATAAAACAACGCACAGGGTATGCCAAAAATATTGAAAATTTTTATAAATTTGAATTTTAAAAACAAATATTTGTTTTAAATTTAAAGCAAACAATGTAAATTGTTTTGCCGGGCAACTTTTAGCTTTTGGTGCGGCACTAATTTAATCTGCCGATGTAAATTTCGAACAGTCAAAAGTGGTTGGTCATTTAAATTAATGATGGGGCAGCGGCAACAGCAGTGCCTGGAAAACAAATGCCGCCACTTATTAATTAGTTGAGATTTTCGCAATATGTATTTATGCACATATATTTTTGCGGCACAGCGTTTACAATGGGCAATTAGCGTGGCAAAATGCGTTGGACCTGGTCAACAGGCGGACAAATGGCCGGAAAATCAGCCGTGGCTCATGCGTGTATTTATAATTAATTTCTGTTTGCATCCATATTCAATTCAATACGCTGCATTTGGCTAACGAACTTTGGCAACGGTGCTACCATAATTTCTGACGTTTTATTTGCCGACCACCCTTTTCTCTTTATCTTTCTCTCTCTCTCTCTGCTGTCTCCATGCAGCCATAATATTAGCTTGGATACCTGGCAGTCGCGCAAATATTTTGATGCAACATGCAATTTCCCCTAATCTAAACACTCGCATCGCGGCGCAAAGGATAAAAATGAAAACAGCTTAGGGCAGCATCGCATATATATATAGATGGGGGGGGGGGCTGGGGTAAAGAAAGTGGGCGATACTCGCGCTGCATAACTTAAGGCGTAACCCAGGCAGCGACGATGCTGGCAACCTAGAAAACCCAATTGTGTGCCAATTGTGTGCAGCAAAATGCAGCTCATAGTCGCAAACACACTGAGAGAAATTTGTGTGACTCTTGCCTGAAGCTAATTTAATTGTGTTTAAGCACAAGCTTAGCACTGATTAGGAGCAAGTGGCAAAAGACTGGAAAATTGAATGGAGAAAAGCTACTTTGAAAGGTTCGTTAGTTAGGCATGGTAATGGGGGATCTAATGCATTAAACTTGGTTTATAAGAGCGTATAAAAAATAGTTGGGCTTATTTTTAAATAAGCCAGAGTTACAAAAACTATGTGGAGAGATATATTAATTTTTTTGCTGCATTTGAAATGCAACAAGAAGAGTGCAGAAAAAGAAAAAACGATTTTTATATTTATTTAATTTATTTAGAGAGTATTATCATATATTTATGGAAATAACAATTTCGCTTATATCTTTATAATTTATATATTCACATTTCAGAAATTTCAGAGCAATAGCTAACGCAGGGAATAAGATCTAACAAAAATGCATATTGTGTAGATGTTGTTATAGGGGAATATTTTTGAAAGCAATCTTGTGAAACATATTTTTAAAGTGTTTTAAACTTATTTTAATATTACTTCATTAAATATATTTTTCACTTGTATATTGATATACCAAATTTATATAATGTATATTCTTACCGAATATAGTTTGTTATTGATTTAATTGTTTTATATATAAAATTTATATATATATAAAATTAACTCCATTTGAGCATAACAGCTATCTTTAAGTTTTCTCTCAGTGTACTTGCTTTGGCACGTTTTCTAGCATGCTTTAGTTTGGCTAGGTACTTTCTTTAGGTGCCACGCCTAGTCGTTGTAGTTGTGGGCGCAGAAGGTGACGCAGCAGCAGCCGCTGCAGGGACAACAACAACAAAAAAAAAAACGGCGGCGGCGACAGCCCCGCGGCGACAGCACCTTTGCCTATCTGCCAGGCTAATCTAACTGAGGTGGTGGCCACGGGTGGGCGGTCGGTGGGTGTGTACTCACAGCTTGGCACTCGCTACGTGCAATTTTATTCCGTTCCCCCTGCGCCCTGTTGTGTATCCAAAAGCTGCCGCTCAACGCATTTTCCTATGCGCACACATATTTGTTATTTATTTATTTTATTTTTTTATTTGTTGTTCGCTTGCCAGTAAATAATAATAATAATAATACCTACATATTTAAATTGCCTTGGTGTGTGCGTTGTTAATGTTGTCCGCCTGCTGTTCCGCTCTCTTCCGTTTCGTTTCATTCCGTTTTTTTCTTTTTTTTTCTTTTCATTTTTCCTTCCTTTTCCTTGGCTTCGCTGCATTTCCTGCAGCATTGATAGCCATCTCCTGTTGCTGCTGGCGTTGTCGTTGGTTTTCACCTGCATTTTTTATTACGGCTTTGTGCAGCTTCCCATTCGGTTTGGCCCACTGTGCGACAGTTCAACTGCTCCACTGTCTCCCTGGAGCCTTATCAATATTTCGCTCTACAGCTTTTCATTTGCTGTATTTATATTTATAAGTCTTTCCGTTGCTACAGTTGGCACTAAATGTAGACGTGGAGAGGGGAAGCTCCTCTCTCAGTTGGCCAACTCTCAACTAAGTCTTCACATTGTGCATTAGCTCTCGGCTCGCTTGGCTGCGAGCTGTTCAATAAAATTTTATGGCAATCAATTTAATGCGCCGCAACACACGCACTTTGCCAATAGACGTTGCGTTGCCAACGACGGAGGAGTGGAACACAAAGAGGGGCGGGATCAATTGGAGGGAAGCCCTTGCAAAGTTTTCAAAGAGAGAGAGAGAGAGAGAGAGAGAGAGAGACAGCGCACGCAGAAATCTTACTAAATATTTCAACACGGCGAATCACGAAAAATAAAGTAGACCTGGGAAAAGACAACTCAATTGAAGTTATCGTTGAGGGTGTGCTAAACAGGGACAGGGGCAGGGAAGCGGAGCTTGGCTGGCAGTGAAGCTATAGTAAAGCCAGACAATCTTCATATTGATTGGCTTTATAGACTAAATGCGCAAAACAAGTTAGCAGCAAAGGGAAACTGCTTTGTGCCCAAGATTTTCGCATAATGAAAATTATTTTTCAATTTGTCTCTAAAATATTACAGAAATTTTCTTCACAATTTTTAAAGCTTATACAACCAAATTTTAAGTGGGTGCTCAAAAATTTATTGATCTAATAAGCAATTCCTTTTTAGCAAAATTAAATTTAAAAAAAAAAACTAAACTAAAAACAGTTTTTTGATTTGACTGAATACATTTGGCAGTTTTGCCAGCTTTCGTTCACAAAACACATTTAATAATTTTTACTAAGTTTTTTAAAGTTGCCATTTAAATATTTTAAAATTATATCTGAACGGCTTTCAATGCGCTATCAATTGCAATTTGGACTTAAATGAATTAATTCCTTTTCACAGTCGAGTTGGTTGCTATGAGAAGTGCTTTCCCGTGCTTTTCACTTGCCAGCCACACATATGTCCAGAATTTTCAATTACATTTCCTCACTTCAATCAAATCGCAAATCGTCTAGTTTTTTTCTGTCTTTTGGCCAGGCAACTTTGGATCAGTCGAATAGTCGTGCAACGCGCGTGTTGCACTTGCAACCATTCGTAAATTGAATTTACAGGCGCCTCTCCGCACACTCCGCTCCCTCCGCACCCCGTCCACCCGTCTAATGATTGCCCCGCAGTTGAACTTGCGCTTGGTCAAATCGCTCTTCGAATCGGACTTTGGCAATTGCATTTTCGATTTCTTATCGCATTGGGGGGCTGTCGTGACTCGAGGACAACGACAATTGTCTCGAGTCTGACTGACTTGCTCCAGCCGGACACGGCCACGAAAGGACACTTGAAATTATTGAAATTGTTTTGCCATTTCGTTGGCAATTCGCCTGGCACACCTCCCCACCCCCCCGTCCAGCTGCCGTCTGCAGCATCTTCCAGCGGCCCTTTGTGAAGCGTTTGCTGCACTCGTCTGTGATTATCGCCCAGGAATTTTCTCATTTTGAGTGATTTGAAGAATTTGTGGATTTTGGTTATTGATTTTCGAAATGGCACGTCAAGTGCCAATACCTAAAGAGACAAAGACAGAAAGGGAGCGAGAGAGAGAGATGAGTGCAAAATTGAAGGCTTCTCTGTGTCGCTGCTGACTTTTCCCCTCTTGTGAGCTTGTGAGCTTTTAATTAGTTGCTAATTTGTTGAAGAATGCATCAGTCGAGTGTCTTTAATTAAGAGCACACTGCAGAATAAACGTTACCCAGGGTAACAACTAACAAGTGAACAATTGTGAAAGAAGGTAAAAGATTAATATATAGCTGAAGCATACTCTGCGTTTTTTTTTTTTTGTTACAAAGAGTTCAAAGTCAAAAGAGTGCTTCTCCCAGATATGTATAAAAATGATTAAATTTGTTTGCTGAAGAATATGTTTTTATATATAAAATGGAATGCGATCACAATTAAATATGAAATTCAGATGTTAATATAATTTTTTTAGATAACTCTGGATCGTATTTTATATATTATATTATTTAAAAAGTAATTGATTTTTTTTATATTTATTTTACATTTTTAATTTGTCTTCTTTCCCTCATTTTAAATCTTTAAATTCAGAAATGACTTAATTTGTTCCCACACACCTGATAAAATGACAGCAAATGAACATACGGCATTTGTCAATGAATGAAGCAACGAATTTTTAATTTGTTTAATATCGAAAATATTATTTCTTATCAGACTTTTTGCCAGCAGTTAATTAAAAAGAGGCTTGGCACAGACAGAGAAAAACACACAGCCGCAAAAAAGACGACGCCTACGTTGATTTATGGACAGCGCTTGCGAGTGCATATAAATAAAATGAAATGAAATTTATATAAAAATACATAGGTATATAATGCACATATATCGTATATGTAGGGCTTTATAAATAATCTGTCATATGTGCCGTGGCGTTGCGTTAAGATCGCACGGTCAACTCTTTAGCACCATTAACAAAAGCTTTGCTCGTGTGCCTTGTGTGTCCTTCGTGCCTTCTTTGTTTGACCGCACTTAATCCTAGGGCTGATGACCAGAGCGGACCAGCAGTGGGGCGGGCTGTAACTGCACAAAAGCCGTAGAACGAGCGCAATGCATTTTGCGATAAATTCGCAGCGCATTAAACGCCATCAGCGAATGTGAATGGTCTGCAAGGAGTGCAACGGAGAGGGGGAGCGACAAGGACAAAAAGAGACGGGTGTGCAGAGTGTTGGGCGGAGGAGTGCCGTGGATGCTGACTGACCACCAACAATGCGCTGAGCATTCGGAAATTCTGTCCGCTTGGCACTCAAACACAATGATAGAAAATCGAAGCGCTCGCTCAAGAATGTCAATAAAGGCAGCGACGTCGACTGCGCTGCCAACAGCGCTGCTTTGCTCTGCCTCTTTCTCCTATTTGTACATATGTGCAATGTGTCTGTGTGTGTCCTGAAAACAAACAGCAACTGCCGGTTTGTTGTCTTCATTTCGGCCAATAGCGTGAGAAATGTCATAATGCTACTGCCAATGCACAGTGGTACTTAAGCCACTAGACCTGGGGTGAATCAGCATCAGTGTAATTAAAGAATTTTTACATTCAAAACATTTTATAAAACTAGATTATTAACCCAATTAGCCTGAAATTAAATTTTTGTTTTGAATTTATTAAAAATTTATTAAAATTTGGTAAGCAAGAAACATTTAATCCAGATGATTTATAAAAATTGAAAAAATATAAAAACGAGAGGACAAACCATAAACGAAAATGCCTCATTTATTAGTTGGTTTTTTCAAAGCTATGAGAGTTTTTTTGGGGGGTTTGAAATATGGGAGCAATGGATCCGGGAACTTTACATGTCAAAGTTTTTATTAATTTTGAGATGATTTTTGACAAAAAGTTTTGTTTTTCATACTCATTGTAACACAATTGATTTAAAAGCAAAATGTTCAATTCCAAATTTTGAAAACAATTTTTTTTTTTCAAATATATAGTAAATAGTATTTTTCTGAAAAAAATTCGAATACATATAATACTATTATATTTATAATGCAAAATCAATAAAAGGAAATACCATCAAGAAAAACATGTTATTTATGAAATTCGGTTTAGTTTTGACAATGATGCGACAGTTTACAGCGAGCTCATGCGAGCTTGAACCCCTGTGCACAGTGTACTGCGCTTAGTTCGCATTGATAAGATGCACTCGTATTGCAATTGACATCTTTAAAGTGAACGACGTTATTTGCATTTATATTTAAAACATATTTTTATTTGGCAGATGGGTGCCTTCACAATTTTCTTGCATAAGAGGCAAATACTTTTTGTTGCCTCCTATACCGTTTGCCTCAATGCAAAGAGGGTATATTGGAAATATAATTGAACTGCATAAAGAACATATTAACTTTTAACAACTCATTATTTTAAATCAGAAATGTGAAAAAAATAGATGTCACATTTTCTTCGAATTATCGTTACAAAGTTGATTATAGGGTATTTGGTAGTCTAGAGCCAGTCATCTCGCATTTCTTGGAATATATTTATTTACTTTTCTGTTATGGCTCGTTGTCTGCACTCGCTTCGTGGCTTTTGGTGGCATCTTTTTGGCTGGTATCGTTTTACGCCTTGCGGCTTGCGGCTCTTCGCTCGGCTTCTGTGTGCTTGCAACAGCTGCGATTGGAGTCGCCACAAGTGCTGGGCAAATGTTGCCTCGGCCGCCGTATCTTTGTATCTTTTGGCATATGTGGCAACTCGCCGCTCTGCAGGCTGCCATCTATTGTGCCCCATTTGACTTTTGTGCATTACGTAAGGCGCAGCTCTTTTAATCCACTTGCCGCCTTCCCTTTTGCCCCTTGCAACCAAATGTGCCACACGCGCGCTCTCTGAATGATTTGAAGTTGTGTCTGCAACTACTGTGTGCACACTGGAGTGTGTGTGTGTGTGTGTGTGTGTGTAGTTTTGAACTGAAGTGCAGCGCTCTGTTTGACACTTGCAGCTGTCAACGCGGCTCTGATTGATCGATTGTAAGTGTGTTTGTCGGTGTGTGGGTGGAGAAGCGTGAAGCAATGATTAACTGGGCCAAAACAAACATTCGAAAAACCACAAAGCGAGGTTAATCATTTATACTGCTCATATTAAAAACAGTCGAAAAAAGGTTTACAGATAAAATAAATGAACATGAAAAATAAAATTTTAGAGTTTATAAAATGCATTGGATGAAAACTATAAAGAAAAATAAATACGAATATATAACAAACTTTTTCAGCATTTACAATACTTTTGAGCCGTGAATATAAATGAGTAATTTAATAGGAAAAAAAAAAAAAAATATAAATAAAGCGAAAAGAAATGACAATAGACCACATGTTCTTAGTCAGATTCAGTACTCTAGAACATCAGCAATGTTTTTTTTTTTTTTTAAATATAAAAAACTAAAAACTAAACTAAAGTTTATATGTAAAAACAAAGCTTACTATTTTTTAGCCATATTTTTTTTTTTATTTTTATTATTATTATTATTTTTCTTTTGTTTTGTTTATAAAGCAAATGCATTCTACTTTCAATTTTTTAATTAAATTGAATTATAATAACATATACTTGTAACATATTTGAAGAGAATGCAGGCTAAGTCGCGACGTTTCCTTTGCTCGGAGTGATCGATGGGCGTTTTAAAAGCTGCTTTCCGATTTTCCATCCCAAAAAAACCCGATTATCAACACGAATAGTTTCTGGCAGTTGCCTTATCTGCGGCACGAAGCAACTAAAAGCTAAAGAGTGGGGAAATGGAAGGAAAGTTCATATTACGTTTGTTAGCATTTATCTATCAATTGTGTTGGCTATAGAAAATGGAAACTTGTGAGTTAACTGTTAGCACCATGCCTTAAACTGCTCCCGCCCCCTGACCTCATTCGCAAAAACTTTTGCCTCACAAAATTAATTTAAATTTATTGTCTCAATTTATAATGCAGCAAATTGAGCGTTGCCAAAAAAGAAAACCTTGACAGCAGAGTGGAGCGTAGTTCAATTGTATCTTTGAGATACAATCTCCTCACATTCCCATTCCCAAACCCATTCCCATTGAACTTGAACTTGACGTTTTGCCCAAATTGTTTGTGCCAAAGTCAAAGTTTTTATGCCCGGCTTCCCAATAGTATTTGCTGAAATAGTTATTACAAACTTTGCCGTCATATATATATGTAAGTTTTAGTGTAAGTTTTAGGTTTTTCCTCCTCTTTTTGCACTTTTTAAAGTTGATCCTCAACTCGTTAGATTCGAGCCCCAACTTGAAGCAGCAGCCGGCAAATTGAGTGCACACAGTCGAGCAGACGTTTGTCATTTGTCTGCTGTCATGTCAGTTGTCAGTTTGATTTTTGGACTTTATTCGTTTTGCTTTTTGTTTTATTTTTTTTTAAATTGTAACAACTGCTATGACGACGTCCACGACGACAGCAGCAATGACGATGGACTACAATTTATATATATATATATATATACATATATGTTTATATATAAAATAAAAAATAAAGCGCCATA
>SCDT01000608.1:0-32008 GCA_004143765.1 Drosophila melanica | reverse complement strand
ATATATATATATATATATATGTATACCGTCTGCTGTGGCTGCTGTAATCAATTACACCATAGACAGTATTTTTCCATTTATTTTTTCTGCTCAAGTTTCTGCTGCTTGGCTTGGGTACTTCATAAAATGCCATGACAAAACGAAAACTATTTGCAATTTTCTGCTGCTGCTGCTGCTGCTGCTGAGATTGCGACCAAGCCAAGCAAAGTTGAGTCGCGTATACTCGTAATCTAATGCCAGCCAGCAATGCGCTTATTTATGTTGCAAGCTTATAACCTGGTCAACAAGGCATTGTGCAGCAGCCCCATTTAAGATATTTTCTACAAAAATTTCAATTTGACAGCGCTTGTTGTTGTTGTTGTTGTGGTTGTTGCAGCGATAAGCAGCGCTTTTGGCATGCCAACATTTTGGAAAACAATTTAAATTGAATTACTCAGTCGTACCCAAATCCACACACACACACACACACATATGTATATCCGCGCTGCAATCAAAAATGTAGTTTTACTTTTTTCGTTGCCTACTTTTTTGGGCGTTATTTAAATTGCCATTTTTGATAGTTTTACATAACAATTGCATGTACATGTGTGTGCGAGTGTGCGAGTGTGAGTGTGTTTTGTGTGTTGGCTCTGAGCCAAAAGCGAAATAAAAAAGAAAAATAAAATTACAGAAACCAAGAGACAACTGTTATCTGCAAAATGCCGAAAAATAAATACCCTTCAATTACCCAACACATTTTCCATATATCTCATTATTCACTTTTTTGTGCGATGACTTCCGAGGCAATTATTTACATACGTATTACTGGATAAATCAACATTTTCCAAATATATTTAGATATACGTTATGTCAACATTTCGTGACAAAATCATAATAATACCCAGTGTGCAAGGCCATCAAAATGTGTGCATAAAAATTTGCATTGCATAAAATGTGTAATTAAACAGCGGGCGGGGGTTTGTGTGTGTGTGTGTGTGTGTGCGGTACTGTGGCAGAACTTATCCTTGAGCGGCGCAAACTTTACGCACTTTTCAATGCATTTTTTATGCGGCACGTGGACGCAGTCATGTGTGTCGCTGTTGCTGTTGCTGCTGCTGCTGCTGCTGCTGTTGATGTTGCTGCTGTGTGTCTCTGTGTGCATTTATCAGCTTACTGCGTCCTTGCACACAGTGCAGAAAAAAGCCATGAAAATCAACATCCGGCAGCAGCAGCAGCAGCAGTAGCAGCAAGTGGCAAGTGCAAGGTCAACTTTGTTGAAGGACATGCCAGCAGCAGAAGCAGCAGCAGCAGCAGCAGCAGTATCAGCAGCAGGGAAGGGCCAACAGTACACGCCCATGCAGTCAACACACACACACACACACACACACAGACACGCACACAATGTGCCGTTGGTTTGCTTAGTTGTATTTGTGTTTGCTTTCTGTGTGTATGTGTGTGTGGGTGCCGCCATATTGTGCGCATTGTTTGCTGTGGCCTGTTTCATTTCATTGCGTTTAGCATTTTGCGGTTCGACTGAAACAAGAAGACGCATCCGTTCTCTGGGAAAGCTGTGTTGTCGAATGTCCTCTGGCAGAACGAGTTGACAGCGGCATTTCAATCAAATCCCACACATATGCCACATGTCTGTGGCATCCACAGTTTGTTGCAAGCAACCAATGTTCCCAGTAAATTCAATAAACTCGTGTTGAACACATTAAGTGCAATAAAGGATTATGTGGACTCTTTTTATATTTTAATTTTTGATTTAATTTGTGATCGAATTTCAGTAACAGCTAAATTCTGTTATAATAATGTTATATACAAATTGAAGTTAACAGCAATGTTAACTTTTGTTACCTAACAGCTGTAAATCATAATTTTATTTAACATTTAACGAAATAAGCCTCATTTAAAATATTCTTTCATTCATTTTACAAAGCTGCAACAAGTGTGGCGCACAAACCGCAAAGAACACAAAATAATTTGATGGCCATTTATCTATGCTTGCCTGCCTGCCTCTTTCATTTCCGCCAGCCACAGTCGCTTCCCCCCACTTCCAATCCACACGCCACTCAAAACTGTGCATAATTTTCTACGCCACATAATTTAAATTGTTTGCTCGGTTTGTGTTCGGTAAATAATTCAAGGCTAATCTTTAAATTAAAATCTGCTCCATTAGGAACAAAGAATACAAATTCTTATAGTATATATATAATATGTTCTCTTTTCCTCAATTCATTTTTTTTTCTTTCTTTATCATTTTTGTTGCCTGCATTGTTAAAGCCAACAAATTTTATTTACTAGCGTTGTTGAGGCCGACGCGTTTTATTTTTTATATAGTATATATATATATGCATATATATATTTTGCATAAAATTTGCCAGCAACAAAACCCCGAAAAACTTTCTCTCTTTCTGCATGAAATATGCGAAGCTGCTTTCAACAATTTGCGTTGGAAATTTTCACAATGTTTGCCAGCTTCTGTGTATGTGCGAGTTTGTGTGTGTGTGCGCGAGTGTGAGAGTGTGTGGGTGCTGCTCGGTTTATGTAATACCCAGCAAAAATTTGCACTCACTTAAATAGATGCCAGTGGCGTGTATAATTCAGCGGCCGCCGCAAACCCCGCATTCCCCCGCATTCCCCCACGTTCGCTTCACGTGTCAAACTAATGCAAAAAGTGTCACAGACTAGAAATTAAAAATTCAAATGAAAATGCGACAAGCCTAAGCCTCGGCCGGGGTCTGGGCCTGTACCCGGGCCCAAATTAAGTGCTTCCGCCTAGGCAAGAGCCCACTCTATTTTGCACTCTCTCTAGTTTTATCTGCGTCTCTTTCGCTCTTCGTAATTCATTTTGAATGCCAAGTTTGCCGGCTTGAGCATATTTTTGGTTTAAATTTTAATTTCCTGCAACTCAATGTCGACTTCCTGCCAAAAAGGACGCCCATTGTGCATCCTCTGGACGTGGCTGTAAGTACGCAGTTACAAACTAGGAGCAGCTTTTAGTTGATTGGGTTACGACTTGTAAGGGGCTTACACACACACACACACACGCACACGCACACGCACGCACGCATAGAAAATACTATGTACGCATAGTATTGAAAAATACTCAAAAAGTACTCATTTCCTTGGGCACTTTTTTACTTTACTGCTGAGTGCTCACAGCGTACAACGTACAATTTTAATTAACCCTCTTCTTTGAGGTGGGCCAAAGGACTCGAGACAGACAAATACAGCGCCGACCTCTGCTAAAAGCTGGTCAAATAAAAAAAGGGGGAAAAAAATACTAAATCACTGCCTCACAACCTTCAATATGTATGTTTGTTCTTGCGTTTGTATACTGCCTATACTATGTTATATATCTTCTTTATTCTCTTATATACATACATATATATATTTGTTTAACTTTGCTTTGCGCTTTCCCTTTTTACTGCGGCTCTTTGTGGTGCGGGTTTTCTTCTTTCTGTTGCATAATTTTTTGGCCTGCGCAATTTGTTTTTTTATTTTTTGGGTCTTCGCATTGCTTGTGTCTCGGCGTCTTTAAGGATTACAAAATGGTATCTTTTGGTGCTGGAAAATCTTTTATTTTCGCATTAACTAAGCCCTAAACTTTAGATATCAATAAAAATTTCATAATTTATATATAATGAATGATCATTTTCTTTTTAGTTTTCCATCAATTTTTCATTTAAAACAATTTGGAGAAAACAAAAATGTTGAAAAACCAGTTAAATATTAAGAAAAGTTCGTCCTTTTTGTTTGAATTTCCCTAACCAGTAATATTTCTTCCAATAATTTTTTGAATTGAGCACAAAAAGGAATTGCAGTTTATTTTGCGCACAAGGCCAAAACATAAATTTGTTATGACCATATATAAATACACCTTGAAGTATGCCCATAGGTCAACTCTCGCGCGCCCGTCCTGTCTCGCCTCTCGCTGTTGCATCATTTGCGCTGATATTTTGCCGTTCTTTGTGGCTTTCAACTTTTCAATTATTCATTGGCGCCTTTGGTCAAGGTCAGTTCGGCGGGCAGGCGGGCAGGCAGGCGGGCAGGCAGGCGGCGTGCCTTGACCATAAAGTATGCAATAAAATGCAGTTGCAAACAGATTTTATGCCCTTGATATTGCGTGTTTCTCGGACCTTGGTCGAATTCTTTGCTTGACCTTGACTCTGCGTTTCACTTTTTCTCAGCACTGTCTGCTGTCATTATTATGACGATGATAATCATCATCATCATCATCATTGTCAGAGTCAGCGTCAGCGTCAGCAGCGATTGTCATCAGCGTCAGCAGCAAGAATATTTTTCACATCTAATGACTGTCAAAAGCGTTGAAATTTTCACAGATTTTTCGTGCTCGCCCAATGGACAAAGTTTTCTGCTGTTAGTTTTGCATTCGCCGCTTATCAAATTGGACTTTTGCAAATTATAATGCTGGGACCCCACATGGGGTCTGTCACATGTGTTGCCATCATCTCAATTTGGCCATTGCTGTTGGCGTTTGATTGCTGTTGGTTGGAGTTTTGCGTATCTTTGATTTGGATTTATTTGGGCGCAGTTGGCAAAGTTGTTTTGCGGCCAACACGGACACGTGTTCTGCGACCAGCTCGGCCGGGCCTAATTACATTTTGTGCTCCCGATATTCCCTAAGCCAAACAAATGGCCGCACTCAAAGTTGTTGAAACACAGAAAAGAACTCAAATTCAATTAGATGGACAAAAGCAAATTAGTTGTCTCAGGAGCAGACAGATAACTCGTAATTGCCTATACAAGTTACTTAGCCTTGATTGATTGAGCCCTAATTACCTTGCGGCAAATGATACGAATGATGCTCAGCGAAATATTCATGTAGCAAGGATATTTATAAATTTCAATAGCAATATAGCAAAAAAAAAAAAAAAACACAAGCTGTAAGCTTTATATATGTACTTGAAGACATTTATATATACACTTATATATCTTCTTATCTCTTTTAATATATAAATGTTGTTTGAACTTTTTTGTGCTTGTTATACATTTTTGGCAAAAGCAAATTCAAATGTACTTTATGAGTGCTTACACTTGGCTTAAATCGATCTCATGTCAAAAATGTAAACAGCTACCTTGAATATTTGCTTAAGAAAACGGTAAATGAAAGTATCTTAAGGGTTCTTTTGTTTTACGTACTTTCAGTATCTGGCAACTCTAAGAAGTGATGTACTTAATTAATTCTAATTTAATCTTTTACCTAACCTTGCACAACCCAATATAACTTTACCTAATTTCATACATCTCATATTCTATACATATATATATCAGATTTGATCTACGCAAATTCCTTGATCGTTTTGGCTTGTGAGATCATCGATTTTCCTTTTTTTTTTTTTTTTTGACGCTCGCCAATCTTCAGTCTGACCGACTGGGCTAATCCGCAATGTTTGCGAACGCATTTCCGCACACACACACACTTGCAACGTCAGCGAGCGAGCGCGCTCATCGTCGACGTCATCGTGCCGCAGAAACCGCCTACAACAGCTGCCAAGATAAACACGAACCGTGAACGGCGAGCGAATTTCCAGCAGGTCGCTAAATATGCTGACGATGTTGGCCAAGAAAACAAATGCGCCAATGCGAAGAGGAAGCAGAGCGCGAACCATAAACTATATATATATATTTTGGTTTTGGCTTTGGCTTTCGCAGTGACCTTCACCCAATGGTTATTTGCTACGCGCTTTTCTGAGTGACGCGGAATTTTAATGAACTTCACCTTCACGAAGAGGCGCATTTGTTTTCAGAAAAAAAAATATTCTCTTAAGCTATTGTTGCTTTTCTATTTTTTTCTTTTTTGTTAGTTGCTCTTACATGTTAATGAACTTGTGGGTATTGCGAGGTTGTCCAAAATGAATTATTTTTGGCTAGCCTGCTATTTTTATATGCTATATGCAGCGATTTTCTCGCCTCTAATTTATTTATATATTTCCCGATGATTATTTCTATAATAGTTATTATGTTCTGTGCATGTGACACATTGACTCACTTGAAGAGTATTTCGAGCTGTTTGCTATAAATATATACCTGTGCGCCATGATTCATTTTAGCAATCCTTAAAGAGAGCTGCGAACATTTGTTCCCCTTTTATTTGTATTTGTATTTGTATTTATTTATTTTTCTCTAATTTTCTGGCGCTGTGACGTCAGCAGAACCTGTCTGTCGCATATAAATGTCGACCAACACATAATTCATATGTTTTATTTACTTGGCTTAAATTCTTTGATTGCCAAAGAATAATAAAAATACAGAAGACAACTGAGCCAAAAACTTGTACAAATATTTTCGCATACAAATAACTAAAACTGAGTCAAGCAAACAACAAGGCATTCAGCTCTTTTTTTTTTGTGTTTTGTTTTTTGTCTCAACTTTTCCTTCTTTTTTAACGACTGCAGAAACATATTTATGAAAACGACCAGGAAAATAATATATAAATCAAAGCATTTTGTGACGCTGCTGAAATCAGCGAATTGCCAACTTGTTTGATTGTTATAAACAAATTAATGCACAGCATTTGCGTAGAATGTGGGCGTATTAATCCTTTGCTGTGTTCGGGCGAAAAAAAAAGTGTCCAGAAAAAAATATTCAGAATTTAAAGGTAGCTTTAATATTGTGTGCGTTTGTGGTCGAGCGTTGTTTGTGATTAATCAGTTTGCGAGTGCATCATTAATCATTGGCCTGATCAGCTGATGACATTCAGTCGCCAAATACAACTCTCGTGTCTTGAGTAATGTAGCAGGCAGCTTTTGTTCTCATTCCTTGGTAACATCAATCATGGCCCAGCAGCTTGCCCTGGCGTTAAGAAAAACAACAAGAGAAACTGCTCCATGCTTGGCTTTAATTTATGATTATTATCGAGGACAACTCGAGATACTTTCGATGAAAATATTTTCATAAATAATTTCCTTTTAATTATGTCAATTTGGGGTGCAAAACTACGCATCGCTTGTCATCGAATTGGCTTCATTTATTATTTACTCTCGAGCGCTAGCAATTTGGCCACAAATAAACAACGGACAAGCAGCCGCATTTTTATCATATCCACGCCATCATCATCATCATCATCATCATCATCATCATCATCAGCATCATCAGCATCGCAGGCTGGCTGGCTGACCTTGCCGACTTCCGCTGTTGCCAAATATTATTGCCAATTTATCACATCTTAAAACAACTTTCGGGCCCAACTGGGAATGTTTTTTGCAGTCCATGTTGCCATTGCCACTTCCGCTGCCAATTCGCAGCAATTTACGTTTTAGTCTGGCTCGTCCTGTTGCTGATAGAGCGGATCTGTCCGAATGCTACACAATTCCAAGGCTCAAATTTATGTGCCAACTAATTGCTCAGTGTGCCAGCGACAACACATGGCGTATGATTAATATGCCTCAGCTCTTATCTTCACTTCTGTTACTTATATTTTCCGCTCCGGCTCGCGCAGCCTGCGACCTTCAGCCATTGATTGAAGTCTCAGGCAACGCCCTAGCTATGCATAGCAATAAGTATACACATAACTAATGAGTCCTGTGCCAAAAGCAGCACACAACGCACTTCGTATACCCTACAGCAAGTTCAGTGGAGAGAGTGTCTGACGGCAAGTTACCTAACATATTTCACTCGATTAATATTTTATTTGCAAACGATTTTTTGGTACTAAAATTTTTATAACAACTGATTCTTAGGTCAAAATCATGCAAAAAAGTAAAAAAAGTTAACTTGTCCAAAGAACAATATTTTCTTTTATGTTACCTTTTAGTTATGGTTCCTTTTTTATAATTTAAATAAATTAAATTTTTTTTTCTTTTCTTTGGTAATAAGTTACACGAAGGGTCGTACATCGAAATCGAGGTGTGCATATATCGCATACAAGTCCGATATTAAGTAGTTCGCACAACTCACACACGTGCCAGGCGACCTCATATATCAAAGGTACCCATACTCTGGCTAGCAGGTTTATGGCCCAAACTGCTGTTCAACGTGGCCAACATATATGTGAGCTGACAAGCAGACTGAACGACTATGCATGTGTGTGTGTGTATGTGTGTGTGTGTGTGTGTGTAATCGTGTGCCAGCCCTAAAGTTGTTTTTGGTTTTGGCCTGGTCCAAATTGTAATCATAACTCGAGCGACGCGTTAAACATAACAAAAAATAGCTTTGAGCACGTAGCCAAACACAACCGACAAACACAGTAAAGACATATGAGTGGGTGTGTGTGTGTGTGTGTGTGTTCTGTGTATATATATATATTCTTGTGTATGTTTGGTGGTGGAGTGCCATTGTTGTTTTTCGGCTGCCTGCGCTGTCAAAGTTTTACGCCTGAAAAGCATTTAACTCACGATGCTCGTCTACTTTTGCAATATTGTTGCTGTTCTTGTTCTTGTTGTTGTTGTTGTTGTTGTTGCTGTTGTTCGCCTTGTTTTTGTTACATGCGTGCGAAAAATTGGGTGTGAAAAGCACTTTGGCCATTTCGCCTGGAGAGTGGCAGTATTAAAGCGACGTTTACTGTTATTCGAGTACTACACACGTGCCCGCCTGTCCCGTCCCGCCCCGCTCTATCCCACATTTAAGCCTTTAGGCAGCTCTGTGGCCCAGCCTCCTGCCTAGGCAAATTAAAGGCTTTCTTTCATTAAATTTAAACCCCAAATATGTGCTCCCATCCACAAGCTGCTGAAACACAAGTGGACCAAGCGTCCGGTCTGTGCCAGGATTATTATTTTGGTTTTTTTTTTTTTTTTGCTCTTTTATATGTTGCCTGGCAACAAATCCTCTTTGATAGGTTTCACCTTTTGTGTTGGCGCCTAGTTATTGATGTATGTGTGTGTGTGTTCCGGATTGCGAGACTGTGATTTATATATGAGGATTTCGCTATGAGTAACTGGCGCTATTCCCGCTCAGTGCGTTTAATGAATTGTGCATTGATCCGTTTTAATTAAATTTCTTTTGTTTTTTTTTTTGAGATATGCTCGCAGAACCTTTTTTAAAGAAATACGTTTAAATAAAAGGCAATTATACATTTTTATTTTTTTCTTTCTTAAATTACTATAAAATAGCCCTCACTTTTCTATTGAAATAAGTCTTTCATTAGATTTAAATAAAGTTTCGAAGCTTAAAATTTACCTACTAGTTTGACTACTTTCGCAATTTCGTAATTGTCCTTTCATGTTTAATTACTGCAAAGTAATTCTTGTGATTTTTGCAAAACATTTATTAATATCTTGACTTTTGCAAGGAGTTTCATTGATAAGCAAGACGAATATTTTTGTTTGAACTGTGAGACTTGTCCGATTTCTTGGAATTTGTAAATGTTCGTGAAAGAACTTTTTTTGATCCTTTCAAGTTTGTTTCTAAGGGATGCGTCTTGTTGCTTTGAGAATATTGTAAACAACATTGGCAGCTGAATTAATAATTCAAATATTTAATGAAATCTACGATTGTTTCCTAGAAATTGTTGTAATACTTTTTATTAGGACTATTTATAGCTTTCCATTTTGTTTTTAAGTTGGATTTCGCGGAATTAACTTTTGTCTTATGTGGAAATTCAAACCCGAGACGTGCTAATATTTTGGCTTGCATTGTGGATTGTAGAAAAAAAAAATGGCGGCTTTGAGACTCATTTTGTGTTGTCTACTTTTCAGCGCCTATAAATTTGACACCTCTCTGCACCGCATTTGTCCAAGTATGTGTGGCATCTGGCGGGTGTCCGGGGTGTGCTTGTGTGTGCGTGTGTGTGTGCTTGTTTTGAATGTGAAGCTCGTAAACTTTTTGCCATGTTACTATACGGATCCTTTGATTATGTTGGTAACCGCAACTCAAGTTCCGAGCCAGCAACTTTGGGTAACTTTCGCATAACTTTTTCTGTGCACTCCATTTCACCCTCTCCTCTTGCACCCGGACGCCGCCCTCTCGCCGTCAGCCTTTTTCTGTCTCTCGCTATTTGTTTTTACCAGTTGTTCATTTTTATTTTCATGGCATTATTGTGTGCTTTGAGCGGTTTCGGTTTTTATGCGGGCTCGTCCAAACAGTTTTTCATCAACTTTGTAGGGGTTTTTTTTTTGTTTTCTTTTTTTTAAACTTGTCGACCGAAATTAAATGTTATTGTTTCGGCCTCGTTTCTTTACGATACGCGCCAATTTTAATGCCCATAAATCAGTTAGTTGGAGTCAGCGAGTGCCCGAGCCCAATAAAGATATAAGCACCTTTCAACCTTTTCCAAAAATAACAACAAACTTTGTAATATATTTTCCCTATTTTTATGCCCAACATTTTTTCTAGTTGATTTTCTTGGGTTTTGTGCATAACTTTGCGCTGATTTCATCTATAAAATTAAGAAAGTAAAAGCTAAAAATTTGCTCGTTTGCCGCTCGTAAATTTGCGCCGTCGCCCCCAAAATAATAAATATATAAAAAGAATATTTAAGCATACAATTTTGCCACGAACATATTATACGAATTTGCCGAGTGGACGCCGCAAAAACAATACGGAGAAAAATTGTCATAAAGTATAGGATGTAGCCCAGTCGGGCTATAGGGAATGGGAGAGGGAGAGCGGGAGAGGGGGTGCGGCGTCAAAGTGTCAACTGCTATTAAAAATTCATTTTAAGGACCGTCTTTTGCGCAGTTCACATAAATTTGACGCTTTGTTGTCAAACCAACTCAATTAAACAATTTGAAAACGTTTCATTGTTAAACATTTTGCATTCGACAGGTTTCTAAAGCGGTCTAATTGAGTGCGATCAGAGCGTGAAAGAAGGGCTTGAAAAGAGGATGTTTTTACGCTTGTTAGTAATTAAAGTAATTAGTGAACAATTGAGCAATTTTTAAATTTGGTGGTGAAAGATGTGATTTAACAGTTGACAGTCACGACTTTGAATGGAGAGCTCAGATTTGGGACCTTTGATTTATTATTAACTGATTTTGAATGAGTGCTCAGTGATAGCGCATTAAAGCTCTTATGACCAATAATATTTAATTATAGCGTAATATGCTCGTAAAAATTTTAATTATGTCAACAAAATGGGTTTTATGATGCATTAATTCATACTTTTAACTGATGCGCATCAATCATTCGCATCAATTTTAAAATACTTAAAAAGACAAAATTGCAATATTTTTTGATATTGTTAGCTTTATCGATTTTATACATCTGATATCAATAATATATACGTTAAAAAGATTTCTTCTTCTTTTTTAAAATATGAATTAATATTTTGTTTGCCTCCATCAGAGATATAATCAAATCTCCTGTAACATAAGTTATTTAACATTTCTGCCGTTTCGAAAAAAGCGTGAATATTTCTTTGCTTTTGCCCCGGATTATTTTAAAGGTTGTGTCATTCCCTAAGGCAGCTGAGCTGTCAGGCCACTTCAGTGCCGCATTTTTCTGCTGGCTGCTGACTCCCAAATCTGTCAGAACAGTCGCACCTCAAGCTGAACTTTGCCCTTTCGCTTGTTTATTTTCAATACACAGACACATATGCGTATGCGTATGCGTATTTTTATTCTTGGCGTAGGCGCATTTGGCGGAGCATTCGACGGCGGAGTCGACGACACATTGGCCCACAATCTTGGTGCAAATCCGTTTGGCATTTGAGAGTTGAAACGTAAAGTGAAAAATAAACAAGCCCACATCAGCGGCAAATTAAATGCAGCGGCATCCATCAGACTGAGAAATACCTTGGCAGCAATTAAAAGTTTTTTATGCAGCAATTTCGAGTCTAAGGAAAACAGCGTGCAGCCAATTAAATGGCGATTAAAAATAAATTAAGTTTACTTTGCGAACAAATTGTGTGCGAAAACCAAATGGCAAAATAACAACAAAAAACAAAGGTAAATGTAATGGACAAAAGTCAGAGTATAAATAAATAATTTGAGCTTAGCGTCTGCAGCGACACAACAGAGAACACTATAAACGAGATTGGGTGTAAAGGTGAAGGTCGACCGGCCGACCGAATGGCCCAGAGTCATCAAGAGTAAAACTTACCCAACCGTAGAATCCACTCACACATGCACATGCACACACACCCACACCCACACACACACACACACACATTCTTGAGGGAAAACTGAGGAGCCTATAAATAGCTTTAAAATATTTTTGTCGTTGCCACTGCCGCATTTTTGATGCGATTAGCCAGAGATTTGCTGCCGTCTTAGCAACTGTGAATTCAAATACAAAAACAAATCCCAAATGAATGCTCGCAGCATCGCCGACGGGGTTGCTCTGGTGGCGAGAAGTGAAAAATTGAAATTAAATTAATTTTCAACACTGCCCGGCGTGCCTGTCAAGGTGCTGCCCATTGTATATATATATTGTGTGGGCGTCTCGATTAATTTGCGAGAGTGTTCTCTCACTCGCTTGCCCTCCCTTTCTCTCTCTCTCTCTCTCTCTGTCTCTGTCATAGCATAGTATTCATTGCCGCTGGGTCAAGTCAATTTGTTTGAATGCCTTGTAGCGCATTACAAACACTTGTCTTTCATGAATGAATGGCTGCACAATTTGTGCTTAGAATATAAATAAATATATTAATTGAACATGTTCAGTGTGCGATTGCATTTAAAAATAGACTGCACTAATGCAGGAATTGATCAAATACAACAATTTCGTTTGATGAATAGATCAACATTCTTAAAGGTGATTTATGGCAGAACGCTGCTTATTGAATCAGCTGATTAGTAAACAATATAGAAATATATGATAATGATCATTTTTTTGTTATGCAGCGAACATAAATATTTAATAGATTTGCTGACTTTGGCATTTTCTAAACTGTGTTTTCTCGTTATTTACACATTTTCCACATTCACTTTAACCCAAACACATTCGAAATGCACAACTTTCAACTCCGGAGAAAACAATAATATGTCACATGCCTCGCTTGAAAGCAAAATGACATTTTCACCAGCTGTGTCGGCAGTGTGAGTGTCCATACGGAAAACTCCGCAAATGTGGATCAATAAAAAAAAAATAAAGAGTAAGGAAAGTAAAGAAAATATTCCAACATTTCATAGTCGAAGAAAGTGTTTGTCGAACAGATGGAAGCGCACTTCAACATACAAAACGCTTTTATAGTCGGCAGAACTGGAGAGCTGGCAAATGCTGGGAATGGGAATGGGAAATGACACAGGGACGACACACTTGTAATCGTATATTCATCCATAAATTTTGAAAAGTGCCTCGAGAACAAAACAAATGTCAAATTGTGTGGCAACAAAGAAGAACTGACAAAAACATATGCAAATTGCGGAGTCTGTTTTAAAGATAACCCAAAGAGCGACGCCGCCAACAAATTGATTGAGTTTACAAGTCGAAAATTCTATTTATATATATTGAAACATTATTATATAAATATATTTGTATTAGTGGAATTTAAGGCACATGAGTCACACCTCATTTTTGCAGGTGGGCGTGGCCGTGTTGCCTAACCATGTGCCATTAATTAAATTTAATGAATTGTGTCGGCGTGTTGATTTGTGTTGGCTGCAGCAAAAATTGTTGTTCGTTTTTCGTTTTTCTTTTTTATTTTTTTGGCACAAGTGCAAAGCGCAACGCTGCGTATACGTGTTACAAATTAAGGCCAAACAACAGTTGCCAATTGGTCCGCTCGGGGCAGGCACGTTATGCCACTAGATCTTCGTCCACTTCCAATGCACATGTTGCATTCATTAAAGCGGAGCCCAGCTCAAAGCATTGCTGCTGCACCATGCGGCGTATGAGTAACGTAATAAATGTCACTGCCGCATGACGGCTACAGCATCCACACAAGCTTCAGCTTCAGTTTCAGTTTGAAGCTGAAGTTTAGCTGCGGCTCAGCTCCTGCGCAACATTTCGAGTGACGTCAGCAGCTGTCAGCTAATGTCCAGAACACCCGCAACACATTTTAGCCCGCTTGTATTCCCCCGAGACGAGGGCCCTTCTATGCTGCTGTTGCTCTTTTCTCATTTTTTTTTTTGTGTATGTGTATGTTTCTTTTTTTTTTCACACATGCCAAATGAAAATTAGGCTATGAAAAGTCCTGTTATGTACACGAGAGTGTACGAATATTTGCGCTGCGGTTCGCCCTTGCCCAACTGCCTCAAATGCACAGCCGCTCGCATTGTTTATTTATCAAATATCCACACTCTGTGTCAGAGCCAAAAATCCGGAGCTGCCAGCAAGAGAACAGAACAGAAACAGAACAAAAGCAACAACAGTGAAACAACAAAAAAAAACACGCAAGCGAAGTAGCTTATAATGCTAAAGAATACCCTGTAATATAAAATTCAATGATTGTCGAACTTTAATTGGCTTAATTATTCTTAAGGAATGAAACATAGTTAGAAATTTATTTAATAATATAATAATATTTATAGGATATTTTGATGGCTGTGGGTTCAAATCTGAGTCTAGTGTTTACATTGAGCATTGTTTTAGTCGAAAGCTAAAAAAAAGGTATTCTATAATTGCAATAATAAATTCAAACATAAATTTGACAGAGTTGAATATAAATTAAAATAATTGAATTAATTTCAACAACAATTCCAAGTTTCTTATTAATAGCCTCCCATACCCTGACCATCATTTATAACGGACCCTTAGCACAGTTTAGCGGCAACAATGTGTCAACCCCCTTTGACAATTACGTCTCCCAAAAGAGATGCAGTACATCAAATGTTGTCCCTTATGATTTGAATTGTGTGCAACCAACTTTTCCGACGGCTGTTGAGACCGCTGTGGCGTCGAGTGCCGGGAGAGGGTATATAAAAACCAAATGCCAGTCGCTTGTTAGGCCATTCTCTTGTTAGCCTTGTTTGCCAGTATCCTGTTTGTGTGCTCTGCTTTTGTGTGGGCTGGGCAAACATGAGCAGCCGCACAATTAATTTACTGCTTGCTTATCAAATTCTGTTGCGTATATTTATTTATTTTATTTTGTGTTTCTCATTGAATTATAAATAAATCTGTGCATTTGCCACCATGGAATTGCAGATTCCAATGACGTCACCCACACACACACACACACACACACGCATTTAATATTGCCTACTTATTGGCCAGTTAGTTTTTATTTTTTGGGTCTGAACCCGAACATGTACCTTGACTTGTCTGTAGATGTAATTGATTAAAGGCCAAATGGGGCCCGCCATTATGCTTAGCCAGATGTTGGCCCGGCTAATTAGACACTAAACTTTCTGGTTAATTAATATTGTCATTAGAGAGCGCAGATTGTGCGCACTGAGAATACGAAATGTGAGTGCGATAACGCGCAGATGGCAGATTAAAGCAATTGAAACAAGTTGGAATAGTTGGCTTTCGGCAAGTTGAATACATAATGCACTCGTATCTTAATTGGTTGAATGGCATCGCAAAACGGATCTGGAGAACATTTTTGTCAAACTGTAATTAAGTATCGATTAAATAATCAAATTGCAATATGATTTACTGAAAAAATTATTAAGAAAAAAACTAATTCGCATTTGTCATTAAAATTCTTGTAAGACTATAATTAATAATACTTTTTTCAATATCATTTGTTAAATTTTACGCAAGAAAATACAAATTGGTTTTCAAACCTTCATTTTTAATTTACCTAAAATCAACTGCAGTTTTATCTGTTTTGTAGTTGATTTTGGTTCAATTTCTATTTTCTTCAGCTGAGATACGCCCAAGTTTCGTTGTGAATTATAGATAAACAACGAAGAAAAAAAGAAAAACAATACAGAATTACAATATAAATGAATTGAATTGGGCAAAATATTATGTTGCTCTGAATATTAATGTGCTATATCAATTAAATATATAATTTGATTGAATTTTCATAGCATTAAAGTCTGTGTGCATTAGGGGTATTCATTTTGATTACACCCAACTCAAAGTCTGAAATTTGTTTATGTGCTTGCCATTTTTTCACTTCCAGCCATTGTTGGGCCTCTGCTTGTGACGTGGCCAGCAGCGCTGTGGGGCCATAAATTGCCGGGGAAAGAGCGCGACAGAAGGCGCGAGGCAGACAAGGAGAGAGGGGCAGCTTGCCAGTTAATAGAAAGGCATTTGTCGCCATAATTTGACAGGCACATAAATTCATTAAAATATGCTGTGCACTTGCTGCTGTCTCTGTGTCTTTTTCTTTCGTTCTATCCCCATCTCTCTCTTTCCATTTTCTGGCAGACTGAAGCAACTGCTTTTAGCCATGTCGAGACTCATCATGAACTTGATGCATGAAAATGTTTTTTTGGCTTTCAGAATTATTTCATTACTTCATCATTCGCATTGTCATAGATATACTATCTATCTATATATATATATATATATATATATATATAGTATAAACATTTTTTGCTGTTTGCGTTTCGTTTAATGTTTTCATTATTTTTGTGAAAATATTTTTGCAAACACGTCAAGGCACCGCACCGCGAATACCCATTTCTTTTATTTAGTCATTTGGTTGGTTGGGCGGGCACTTCTTTTCGCACCAGCCTTTCAATTGGCCACGGGCCAACGGAATTTGTATCTGTTTTAAATAGTTTTGTTTGTGTTGCCCCCCCGCCCTCTCGTCGCGCCCTCTGCTCTTCTCTCTTCGCAGCACACCTTTGGTAATTTGTGTGTTGCTTATTTTAACGCGCTTTGATATTTATTTACGTGTGATTAGCAAAAATTGGTTTCTCGATTTTGGCATCGCTGCATTTTGATGTGCTTTTTAAATATCTTATTCCGCATTTTATAAACCGCATAATTCACTTCTGCTTCTTCTTTTTCATGTTCATGAAATTTGTTGCAATTTGTTTGGGTTTTATGCTTCTCAACTTGGGTATTAATTGCCATTGAGAGCTTCACGCATGGCCGAAAGATATTTTCATCTGTTTAGGCCATAAATATTGCGTGTGTGTGTGTGTGTGTGGCAGCAAGTGCGCAGATTTGTGCGCCCGAAACGCTCCTCCTCCCTCCCCTTAGCAGTGCCGTCAGTCTGTCAATTGTTGAATTCTTTTTAATGACTGACTGAAGTATTTAAGCACTTGTTAGGAATTTCCTCTTAATTGCTTTTTCGGCATGTGGTAAATGATATCGTGTTGCCCCAACGCTTCTCCCAATTTTCCATTGCGCGCTTTGAAGCCCATCCAGGCGTAGATGTATTTTTGTGCATTTATTTTTACATTCGGCATCAAAATTGTGGGTTATCTAGTAATTTCCGGTTTATGACATAATTCGAAATTTGCAGATGTGACATATCTGATATTGCACAGGATATGATTATATTATTATATATTGATACTATAATATATATATAATATGTAGAATGACAAAGCTAAATTAAAGCTAATTTTATTGCAATTTTACATTAATAGGAATTGGCTGTTGATATATAAACCAGATCGATTAGAAATAAATTTTGTTTTTGTGATAGAAATTTATCGTGCTATATATACTATAACTATAACTACTACAACTCAGCAGATTCTCTCTTTGAATTTGAACAGAATTCCAATTTAAATGCTGCTCAAATAGAGATAAGCATTTTGCGACTCTACAAATAATGAAACAGCAGCAGCAGTTTCCCGCATTCTCAAATTAACTGGCACATAATTGTTTGCCATTTCTCATTATTAACGAGGACGCCCCACTTTACACACACACACACACACAAACACAAACCAACAACAACATTTTATATTCACTCAATTGTGTGCTGGGCGCTCTCTTGTGTTAAACAAGTCTCGCCAGGACTGTCCAAATGTGGCCAGGCTCTGAAGGGGACCGCACGCTTAACCCTTTAACAACAATTAAAAATATTACACTTGACCACGGGGCGGAGAGGAGAGGTCAGGCCGGACAAAAGGGCGTACCGAATGGGTGAAAATAAAAAACAAAAGACCGAATGTATGTGTGAGTGCTTTGTGGCCACTCAAGTGGCTGCCCTGGCAGGCAATTTACTGTAGCCAGAGTAGTGCCAGCTGCTGCTGGTGGTGGTGGTGGTGGTGGTGGTGGTGCGGTCAGGAGAAACCGAGAGAACCGAGAAAACCGAGCAAACCGAGCCAACCGCCGGCCAGCATGACAATTAATGTAAAAGCCCATCAAGTGTTTGCTCAGTGCCCCACATGATGACCACCCCCACCCACATTTCTGGCTCTGGGCCTGTCTGGTTAGTTTGGCACATGCTTGTAAATTAGTTGGTTGCACTTGTGTTACAGCTTTTACTGTGTGTTGGTTGTACTTTACTCATCTCTCTTTTTCTTTTCCTTTTCTGGTTTCATTTCATGCTCCATTTGCAGAACCAAGAAAAGACAAGACTGATGCACAACAACACGGTGGAAATGGCACATTATCGACACCCAACATTGAGCAGCCCACATGCCAGGGCTCCATGCTGCCGCCACCTGGTGGCGGTGGTGGCATGCACCAGCACCAGCAGCAGCAGCAGCAGCAGCAGCAACAACAGCAACAGCAACAACATAACCAGAACGATTCCAATAATAAAGTGGAGCGACCCAATACACTCGGCGGCAGCAACATGCTGTCGCGACGAGGAGTCAACATTTGCTACCACAACGAGCACTGTAAGTGGATCAAACTGAAGCCAATTGTGTTGTAGTACAGATTTAATGCTAGCGTATTACGAACAAACCCAAACCGAGCATAAAGAAACCCTGTAAGCATCACAACGCTAAGCGATACAATTTAAAATAGCTTTCAATTAGTGTTCCTGATCCGAAATGAATTATTCGCAAAAAAAAAAAAAAAAACTAATCGAGTTAACTGTTAATATCGAGATATTTATTTTAGAATTTGTTTTGGAAAATATTCATCGAATTAATAGAATTATCGATCAGTATCGTATATTTGTTAGTCTCAATAATGATAGACATCTTCGACTTGTGCTTTCGTTAATCAAAATTTACTGATAACGTTATCAAAACTTATTCAAAATAGTTGCTTTCGATACTTATCGATAGCTTATCAGTTATCTATTTTCAATCTATCGCTTGTTGTTGCCAATCACAAATGCTATCCATATGCAGGTTTTCCTTAAACTGGTTCCAATCCCACACTTTTCTCAGAACACGCCACGAACACACTCACACTCACACTCACACACACGCACACGCACACCAACATTTAATTCATTGGCTAGCAAAAACAAAACTCACTCACACACACACACACACACACACACACACAGAGTATTTTGTATTGCGTCTATTTCTCTCTCTTTATATGCGTCTCTCCTATTTGGTCCCGATTCTTGATTGTAATCGTTTTTTGTAGATGGCGGCGACGATGGCAAAATGGTGGGTGGACCGCCGGGCAGCACACCACCGCCGTATGCCGGTGGCAAGTTGCCGCCGGGCGTGATGCTCAGCGAGCTGCCAGAGCCGCCGATACCCGTATCGGAGATTGGACCCATCCCACCGCCGCCGATGTTCTCCACGCCGAGCCCGACGCTCATCGCTGGACGACCGCACGGGCCAGGCGCCATGAACGATCAGGACTACCAGCAGGACTACGACTATGATGGTAAATCGCCTAAATGAAAAAAAAAACCAACTAAAAACTAAACTAAACACCCAGCTAGCCTCAGCTCATTAACAATGCGCACTTCATAATTATGCTAGTGCCCCGTCCCGCTCCCACAAATATCAAAGCAAAGTCGTCAACACGATTGTTCAAGTTTTCGTTATGCTAACCGCTCGTCATTACTTTGCCTTCACAGATCACGATCCCGACCAGGATGAGCTGGACTCGGATGATGAGTATGCGCCGTATGGCGGCGTCGCTGGCGGCCATGTTCGCGTCATGGATACGCAGCGTGTCGAGGAGATTCCAGCCAAAGAGCCAAAACCAAATGCAGTTCCTCTCAAATCGGCGCTGAAGAAGAAGGGCGGCATTTGCGGCATCAATGCCAATTCCGCCTCCACGCCAGCCACGCCCACACAGGAACATCACAGCGCCGCCACAGCAGCGGCCATTTCCAATAGCAACGGCGGCATCGGCTCAATGGCGGCCGCAGCCGCTGCAGCGGCTCAGCAACAGTCGGCCAATCAGCGTCCGCTGGTGGTGCGCCAGGATGCGGCGGGCAACAACTATTCGCTCAAGTAAGTAGCCAATGGCCACCCGAAATTGTTCTATAATCTAGAGATTTTGTTTTGCGTTCGTTTTGGTTTTTGTTTGTAGTTTGAATTTGTTTTACTTAACTCTATTCTCTCTCTCTCTCTCTCTCTCTTTCTCTCCTCTCTCTCTTTCTATTTACTAATCATCGCGCCACTTGTTTTGTTGCGCTGCCACAAAAATTAATACAAAAAAATTAATTATACCCTTGATCCCCCCCACCACCTTACCTCTCCACTTGATGAATTCTTTTGAATAATACCGTTTTAACCAAAAAATTATTGTTCTTAATATATCCAATTTTTTCGACTTTCACTTCTATTTGTACATTTTTTTCGTGTTTGGTTTTCTTTGTGTGTGCGTGAACAACACGTTCTTCTGCTACCTCCCCCCGCCAACCCCTCAACTACAACAACTTTTTCAACAAACTTCAACAACAACAACAACCTACAATATCTCAATATCTGCTATATATATACAAACTCTATATACAATCAACCAAAAATACAACCCGAACCGAAATCAGGCCTATACTACGACCACGGATTAGAATATGGTAAACATCTTTTTAGCTAATTTATTTGTTATGTGAAACGTATGCCAAACGCTTTTAGACTATTTACCTCCTATATCTCTATCTGTCTGTCTCTCTCACTCTCTCTCACTCTATTACATACTCTCTTCCTATCTCTCTGTTGTGACAATCCGCTAAAATTTTATTTTTGTCAATCCCCACAAAACTAAATCAACTTCAAGTTTAATGCAAGACAAAAACATTTTTCAAAAATTCAACAATAAGAAAAGAAAACTTTCATACTTTTTCTTATTTCCTTTTCATTTTTACAAGTAATTTCAAGAGGAAATTGTATTGTCTTGCATAGTCCTTGAAGTGTTTTCCGTGAAGCCCAACCCAACACCGCCCTCATATTGCTCCCCGTGCACCTCAGCAATCATTTTTCGGTTATGTTTTTTGATTAAATGTTAAACACTGCCCCCTTAATAAAAAGGAAACTTGACAACACTCAAACAAGAAGAAGCAGAAGCGGCAGTCGCACACAGTCAACAACAAACATGGCCACACTCTTTTCGTTCATTTCTTTTAGTATTAAGTTACTAACTTTGGTTTGTTTTGACATTAAGTTTAATTTGCTCATGTGCCCCTCCCCTTTCCGCTATGCTCCCTTACCCTAAATGTCGTATATATATTCGTGTGTGTGCGTGTGTGTATGTGTATTTTTTTTTATGATAAAAGTTTTTCTTTAAGTTGGTTGTATTTGCTATAACGCTGACTCGCTGTTGCATGTTTCCACTGCGAAGCAAGTTTTGATTTTCTACAACACAGACTTCAACTTTCAACTTCCTCCTTCTGAAGCACATTACTACAAAGCATGACTTAATTGAATACTTTCCGTCGCTGCATGTCAAAGCCAAGAACACAGAAACAATAAAACATTCTTGGAAATTGAATTTCATTGTTGGGTTGCGATAGAAATCAAATAAAATATGAAACAGAAAACAAAAAAAAATAAAGAAGAAATACAAAATATTTGACAGATGACAAGTGCCACAAGTTGATTTCGGTAGCCAGCGATGCGGCATAATCGAAACTCGATTGGCGGCAGCCGCACATGCGAGTCCTTTTTGCCACGCCCCACTGCCCCTAAAAAGAGCCTTCAAAATAAACGTATGCAAAACAGCTGCAGCAAACCGTGAAAGCGAACCAACTGAACGTAAATGCGAACATTTTAAACATATTTATCATAAATTGCGCAAGAAACCAAGCAACGGATACTCGTTTACTTACCATGGCGATAACAAACGTAGAGCATTGCGAAAAAGATCGCTTAGTTTATGGCCAACAGCAACCAGTTAGTCGAGACGGTCTATTAAGAAATTTAGAAAAGTACATAAAAAAAATATTTCTAGAATAATTCAAGATTTGAATATGTTTATAATAATAGTGTGTTAAAGACGACCCAAAATCGGGAAATAAAAACATAATTAGTTGCACAACCTAATAAAATATAGGAAAATAGTTAACAGTGTGAACAGAATTTATGGCAAAAGCGAAAACACAAGTCGAGAAGCTAAAAATAATGTAACTTAGCCAGGCACTTTTAGCTTTTGAAAATCTCGCTTAGCCTTAACTCGAGGACCTTTTGTTGCCATAAAATGAAATAATATGATTATATTAAATGTCGAAATATGACTCGCACCTGAGAGAGCAAATGTGCTTCTGGCAGCACCTTTCTGTTTGCTCTACCTGTGTTCAAAATAGACTTAAATGCAGCTGTGCGAAGCGCACTTAAAGTTCACAATGAAGATGACTTGCGGAAGGGTATTAAAAGGGCGGCACTTGGCTGGCGTGTTTCTTTTCAACTCGTTTTGCATGGTAATGTGCTAACCATAGACACGTTACACACACATACTCGCAGACACTTACACACACACACACACACACACACATAAGCATACACAATATATACGCTTAATGCGAAAGTGTTGCGGATACGCCTGGCAGGAAATAGCATTCAGGGCGGGCTTTTCGGCCAGGCGACAGCTTTAAGTACAAAGCCAAGCACACACACTTGCAATCAAGGCACACACACACACACACACACACATATATATATATATATGACTGTGGTAAATGTATGCGAATGAGTTGCCAGATGTGCGCACACGTGTCGTTAAAAAGAAAAGCACAAAAAACAACAACAAATTGCCGCAACAAGAGCAGCAAAAAGAAGAAATAATAAAACAAAATATAATTCTAGTCGGAACAACGAATATTAAATACTCTTGCAGATAAATATAACATAATTAAGCTATTGTACATTTAGTTAACCAAAGTTGAATTTTTTTTTTTTAATATAAAATCTAAATTTAAAATATAAAATGTGTCCTATTTTGATATAATTGATATGACTAAAATTTAATTGATTTCAATTTTGTGTTAGATTTTGGTTTATTATATTAGCTTTTGCAGTGTTTGGTCGGATATATCAGGGCGTTTCTTAAATAAAAGCTTCACTTTTTAAAGTAACAATATAAAATTATATATAAAAAAAGCTTTAAAACTGACTAATGAATAGCCAGATCAGGCTATATTGCCTCAAATATAAATACTGATCAAGAGTGTATACCCTTTATATTTGTATGCTTAACAAATTTCATGATAGGATTAAAATACTTTCTGCAAGGGTAACATAAAATCCGAGAGCGGACAAAAGCATTTTGGTAGCAACAAAAACTTTAAGACATGTGCCTGAGAGTTATGCAGGAGGATGAATAAATTAAACATGTATACGTTTGTGTTGCTGTGTGTGTGCGTGTGTGTATAAATCTGTCAGATTACTCTTGCGAGATTGCAGAGAGATGAAAGTGTTTTAGGCATTGCTGCATGCGCAAATTCTTTGGTGTGTAGTTTGCTACGTGTGTGTTTGTGTGTGTGTGTGTGTGTGTCTGACCTGGCTTATGATTATGCTAAATATCATGGCAATGATTAGATATTAGATATACGAATGCGAACACGCAAAACGGTAATTACTTTGGGCCCAGTTGACTAATGCGCAATCTGTTGAATCGAAATTCCCAACAGCAGGCAGCAAATGTTCAACATCCAATTGCCGTGCACCGTGGAGAACAAGGAGAACACGAGACCGTTTGTGATACGCGAGAGCAGCAGCGATAGCGATGAGAGCGATGGTCACATTGTCTATCGGGACGACGATAACGATAATACACGGCTGGCGAAGTTGGCGCGCAAGGAGTCGCTGTCGCTGAAGCTACAATTGCGACCGGACAAACAGGATCTGATCAATCGCAACATATTGCATCAGGTCAACGACAATGAGATCAAGGAGTCCAAGGAGGCAATTGGGGCGCGCCTCATCAGACGGCTGTCAATGCGCCCAACCGCCGAGGAGCTGGTGGAGCGCAACATACTAAAAAGTGAGTTGACTTCCAGAATCGATGTCTCTATTTGAAGCACAACGCATGCTCATTTGAATTTCTTTCATTTTTATTCTGCCACCAGCTCAATCACCCGCCGAGGAGAAGAAGCAAAAGGAGGAGAAGAAATCGTATCTGTTGCGCAAACTCAGCTTTCGACCCACCGTCGAGGAGCTCAAGGAGAAGAAGATCATACGGTTCAGCGATTATATTGAGGTGACGCAGGCTCACGACTACGATCGACGGGCGGACAAGCCATGGACAAGACTGACGCCAAAGGATAAGGCTGCCATACGCAAGGAGCTAAACGAGTTCAAGTCCTCCGAAATGGCAGTCCACGAGGGCAGTCGCCATCTGACGAGGTAATTAAACCCACACCCAATGCCGAAACTCGAAACCAAACCCTAAACTCAACCAAATGCCACTAAATTTTCGGATGTGTCCTTGGCCAGGACCCAAACCGAAATCAAGCACAAAATTGCCAAATGCTCAATGAAGTGTCACGTGCAGTTTGCACTGCCACTGACCAATTCCATTCCGACCAGATGCCCCATGAAACAGTCCCCCGACCACCACAGGCCACTTGGCCGATGCATTGTTCGTGAGAGATATGTTGCCACAAAGGACTTTGCGTAACTGGTAACTGCATTTTGTCGTCGTCGCTTTTTTGTTTTTTTTTTTTTATATTTTCTTTCGACATTTCTATTTCCATTTCCAACTGTAGTTTTTACTGCTGTCAAGGGTGGGAGGAGGCAGCCTGGTGGCGGCAGTCAACTTTAATAATGGCTTTTAGATTCTGTGGCTGCATTCAAGTTCCCCCCTTAAAGCCCCACGCGACATGCGGCCAAAAGCTGCCCATTAACCAACTGAACGCCACATGTTGTGTGGGCTTTGGGGTCCAACAAATTAGACAGCAGCTTTAACTAGTCCCAAATAAGCCCAACTTTAAATGCCTGGCAACTCTGCCATTTTGCCTTAAAGTTAGTTCAATGTGGTTCTGGGAACCCAAACAGAATTCAAATATAAACATTTTCAAAGCGTTGCCAGATAAAGAATAGACAAAGGCCCGAAAATTCTTGCTAAACTTAAAATAAAAACTCAATGTCTGAAAACGTTGCCAGGCGGCTTAAATGACAATTGCCTTTGGTATTTTGAAAGTGCTTTTCAGAACAGGAATAATATTAAAAAAAAAAGAGGAAAAACTTACATAAAGCGATGCCACTTAATTCAAGTTGCAACCAGGTAGAATAGACTGGCTGCCGATCTAATTGACACAGTTCGGTCACGTTTTGAACTCTTCGAACTGGCTGAGATATTTGCATCCTAAATTGTTTTTGCACTCCAATAACTGAACGAATTTGGCTTGTTCGGCCGGGACCAATGCTGACAAGATTGTTTAGGATTGGTTTAGGAGAGGACCTCGAAGAAAGCGGAGTCTTCTGTTTAGTTGAGCGATCCTTTGCCTGGCTTTCGTACATCGACGGCTGTAAAAATGCGAAAAATAGATGAAATCTTGAATTTAAGTAAAGCCAATAAAAAGGGGACAAAAGTCTTAAAAAAATTTGACAGAAAATTCTCCGCCTACCCCTTACGGAAAAACTCTACAAATACATTGCCAGACAGTTTAAATGCCAGACATATTAGGTTCATCGCAAACTGCAAGCGGCTTATTTAATCAACAATTAAATCCAATCTCTTGCTCGGCGCGCTCAATCAAAGGTGGAATCTCAGTGAGACAACAATGTTGCGCAATGTTTTACAATTTTCGCTTTAACTTTTCGAAACTAATCACAACTTGTGCAATTTTTCTTCTTCATTGCAGATTCCATAGGCCATGACGATTGCAATGGCAGCAACTTTCCAACAACAAACTACAACAACAACAGCCCAAACAATTGTATTTTGTGCAACATCAAGTTGCTAACAAATATTTAAAAGCAAAAAATTAAACGAAAAAAAAACCCAACAAAAAAACAAAAAAAAAAAAAAAAAAATAATAATAATAAAAAATACAAAAAGTATAAAAATAATAAAAATGAGATAAACACAGTAAACAGAAGTAATGCAAAAAACAATTTTTAAATGGCAAAAAATAGTGAAAGAATAAATGCACATTGAAAAGTTAATTTTTTTTTAGGGTTTTCTGTTAATTGCGAATTCCGCTCGGTTTTCTGTGTTTTTTTTTTTTTTTTTTTTATTATTTTTGTTGATTGTATGTAAATAAGTTTTTTTTGGCAACACCAATAGATTTCGGAAAATGCAAATCAAAATATCAATTCGTCTTATGTAGATGTGTTAAGTCGATTTGTTAATTCTTCAGTCATGGCAATTATGTATTATATTATATAACAGAGAAAGGTAAACTAAATTACAATATTTGATAAATGTTTAAACTAAATTACATTTACATTAACAAGTAAACTTAAAAAAAAAACATAAGAAACAAACAAACAAGTCAAGCAAAACAAAAACAATTGCAGAGAGAGAAATTCTTAAGGTTTAAGCATACACTTACTTTTACTGCTGCTTTCCATAAATTTTTAGATTTTGAATTAAGCCACCTACAAATAAAGAAACCGCAAATATTATTATTATAAATTATACAAAATGCGAACAGTTCTAAAGCATACATTTATGTTATATTTTTAAATTTATGATTATTGTAAAAAGCTTAAACGTAAACAACACATTAAAAATAGATCTAAAAACGAAAACAAAACAAAAAACAAAACAAAAAATATGGAAAAATAAATTAAATTTTTTTTGAAAGACATTTGAGCAAACAACAATTTGCACGTTTTATTATTTATTTCAGTTGTTAAATTTATGATTTATTTGACTCTTGATTTGTATATATAACATGTACATACATATCGCCAAATTGCATAAAACTTGAAACTTATCGCAAAAGATAGGTAAAGCCATAAACGAAGACAACAAGTTTCAATGAACACAAAGAAAAGGCAAACTGCTCAAAGATAAGAGAAAAAAAAACAAAGTAAAAATTTGTAAAACAAAATAAGCGAGATCGATAAATTTCTAATAATGGCAACAAAATATCAGGAATTACAAACTGAAGCACGTTGGACCCAGTATGAAGTTTTTTTTTTTAAGTAAGAACAACGTAACAATTTAACACGTAAGTCACGTAAGATTTTAGAGGCAGATGGAACCAAAGAAAATAAGGAAAAACAAACAAACAAAAGTAAAAAAAAAATAAACATCAACTCAGCGTTGAATATATATATATACATAAATATATATATCTATTTTGTAAAGAAGATTGCAAATAGTTACAAATGAATAAAATGAGAAACTGAAACTTTTACTCCAGCATTCAAATAGTTATGAATAATCCAAAAATGAAAATAAAATTCCTAATTGTAAAAAATTTGCAAAAGAAAAACAAAAAAATAAGGATGAAAAGTAAATAAAATGCAAATTGAAATGCTCGCGCGTGCTCGTGAATATTTAAACTTAAAAGTAAATCTAAACTAAAAACAAGTTTCAAGACATTTAGTAAGAAATAAAAACATGCAATTTAATGATTAAAGTTAAATAAAAGTAAAAGAAAACGTAAACTTAGTTTAAAGATAAATTGGCGCTTCCTTTGCAAGTTTCATATTTCTAAAGCAAAACACACACAATTTAAACTAAAAATAAAAAAAAACAAACAACAAAATAGACTAAAGTAAAGTAAAAACTTGTTTCAGGGCAGTCAACGAGTTGTCTCAGTTAAAAGAGCTTTTGCTTAATTTCGCTGAAATGGCCAGGAGTTAAGATCCATTGGATCAAATGGGTCAGCTGCCAGTTTCTCTTAAACCGAATCTAAAACTGCATTGGTAACACTGTCTCTCACACTCTCTGTCTGTTGCTTCAACGCGTTGCATTGTCAGAGTTAAGCAATATAAATTGCAAATATATATATATATATATATACATTTATATATATATGTATTATATAAATAAATATACATATACATCTATTATCTATACAAACTATATAGTATATATGTATACAACTATTTATATGAGAAGAAGCAGCTGAAGCAGTCAAAGCTATATACATAAAACTATCAATATGGGATAGCATAATTTACACTTTTTCTATGAATCGATTTATAGTGTACAATAAATACATAAAAATAACACTCACAACAATTACAACAACAACAACAACAGCAGCAACAACAGCCCCTGCGTTGATTGAGAGCCTACCTATCCGAAACTAGTGACGAGTTTAGTATTGACGCCACTTTGTGTACAGCATTTCACACTGTCCTTTCAAAATCCGTTTTCAACTCTAACAAATTTGCAGTTACCGTTGCAAACCGAAAAAGATCAAACAAATATGAAATGAAAACTGTAGCAATAAATAAGAACACCACATGAAAATATAACATAATGCAGTCGAGGCCAGAAAACTTAAGATTTTTTTTTTTTGAGCTGGCTGCGTAAAGTTTAAAAAAAAAAAATTTGTAAAGCCCAAATAAGGGCAAAACCCGAAAAAAGAAAACGTTGTGAAAATTTGCAAAATGACACGTTAAGTAAAGTAGCAAATTAAGCTTAGACACGAAGGAAGAAAGAAGAAGAAGAAAAAAAAGAACAGAATAAAGCTGTATGAACAACAAAAACAAAAAAAAAAAAAGACAAAATATTGAATAATAATCACCGACAAATTGAAATTTAATAAAGATTTAATTACTTACAAAAAAAACACAAAAGTTATTATTTGCTTAAGTAGGTTAATAGGCAATAATACAAATAATTCGAGATTTATATGAAGTACCCATATAAGACATCCTATATAGTCCGATCCCGGAAATATAAACCTTTTTAAGCCCCTATAAATCTATAGAATATATTACTATTAAAATATTTGGATTTGAAAATTTTCGCGATTTTGACAAAATAAATAAATAAATTTTTGTCAAAAATTGTCAAACGAAAAGGAGTTTTTGATTGCCAATCGATAGTCCTGATCTTTAGGAGTCTGAACCTTCATGATGATGAAGGTTTTTCGATCTATAATCAGTCTAAATGACCTTTATCTCGGGCATATATAGCCCAAATCCCGAAAAGTTACAACTCTGTATAAATCTGTGAAATCTGTGCATCACTTAAAATTTCCAAATATTTTTATTTTTATTTTTAAACGCGTCTAAATTGATGGAATTAAAATGTAGATTGGAAATATTAGAACATATTAGAATGACATTTTTCTGATTATGTTATGATTATTTTAAATTGGATAGATTCTGTTTTGAGCAACAAAAAAACGAGATTCTTCTTTTAAAAATACGGCTATTTTGACTTGGTAACCAATTTATAATATAATTTTTATGGAGACCTTGTGAAAAGCATCTTTAGTTTCTACAAAATTGAGCTTGTTACAATTTTAAATTTCAAATGTCTTTTGGTGTACTTGTAAATTTAATATGGGTTTAAACAATCTAATGGTCGGTTTATTGGCTGCGTTAGCTTATTCGTTTATTTCGCCGTCGTACATGATATTAAATCGTTCCCTAATCGCCTCGACACTGTCACAACCGTTGATCACATCGGCCACGTGCTGTGTGCCCGCCTGGAGGAGGCCGTCAATGTTCAGATAATCGGCCGCGATGATCAGCTCAAAAATGGTCGAATCGTTGGCATTCGCCTCGGCGAGAATCCGCTCGAATGTGTACCGCCGCAGCTCCACATCCGGCTTCTGCTCGACGGCACAGTTCACGGTGCCCACGGGTGGCATGGCCTGGCACCAGTTGAGCACCAGGCGGAAGATATCGGACCGAACCCGATCCAGTGGCATGACATTGGCATCATCGTCATCACTGCACTTCAGCTCCTGGCGCTCCTGCTGCAGCCAGCTGTGTGTCAGTCCCATCTGCTGGGCCACCTCGAGGCTCACATCGAAAACGACGCCGTCGCTCGTCCGTATTTGAAGTGCTTGCGATGGCAGCGTCATCTCAACGGGTTGTATATATACATATACATATGTGTATATATATATATACATATATATATATATGTATAGAGAGACAGTTGTGTTTAAATCTACTAAATGACAGAGGCTGCCTCACCGATTGCTGCGATGGATTTGTTGTTTTTTGTTTTTTTCTTAACAGCCTAAGAGTGTGCAACGTAATTTGTGTTGTCTGAACGGAAAATGTGGCCTGAATTTCGGGGCAGCTGCCTTTAATGTGCCCCCTTTTAACCCTGGCAACGTTGGCAAAAAAGACAAAAAAACATTCATTGAATTCATTCATAAATTCCGTCGCGTTCTGCTGCCACTTCACGTGCCAACGGAGCGGAGCGGAGCAAGTGCGTCTTTGTATCTTTGCAAATGTATCTGCGTACGTGCCAGACTCTCAGCCCAGTTGGCCAGTTTCTCAGGTGAGGCGACAACAACAACAACAACAACAGCAAGTTGTACAACGACAACGACAACGACACCAATCACAATCATCATAAGGCCCGTCGCCATCGCAGTTGATTATGATGAGCTCTTCTCGAGTTGTTTTTTTACTTCAAGTGTTTGCTGCTTGGCTCGTCTCCGTTTCCATCTCCATCTCCATCTTCATATCCAGCTCCATCTTCAGCTTCATCTTTATCATAAGCTTCATCTGTTTTGGCCGTTGCCGTTGTCTGCTTTCCTTCGCGAAAGTTTATCATTGCGGCAAGATTCTAACATTTTTGTGTGCATTCCACTTTGGTGCGTTTTATTATTGTGTCTCTCTCTCTCTCTCTTTCTCTCTCTTTGGGATTTGTGAAGAGTTTGCCTTTTCCACGCTCATAAAACGTACTCGAACTCATTAAAACGCGCACTCTGATAACCGAAATGGCCACGTTGGGACACGGGGACGTTGCGACGGAACGGTTTTGACGACGTGTTTTGCATGTGCGTTTTTAAGCTGTTGATTTATTTGATGGCCATTTGTTGTTGTTGTTTTTGTTGTTGCAGTTGCGGCACGTTGCATAGGTTCTGAGCGTCTGCGAAATGGGGCAAGCAGGCACAAAAATGCTCAAAGCTCGCAAAATGTGGCCAGTTAATTAGACAAGTTCATGTGGGAAACATTGGCCAGTTTCTGTCTGGGCCGGCTAGAAGCTAGATGTTCGCCATAACTTTAGCGGGAACAGTTAGGGGGAATTATGTTTCTGGTTCTTGTTAATGCAAATTTGCAGCGGGACTAGAACTTTGCCGGGACCATAAATAGAGTTGTGTTTTTCCATTCCTCAAGGCTTAAAAACCATATAAGCCATAACCAAGCAGCTTGTATATTTATCCTCTTTGTATCTATTAAAAAATGATTTTTTTCATACTTACATTTGATTAAAACTTTCTAATAAGAAAAAAAACATTATTTGTTTGCAAATTTTTACACTCCTTCACAAAGTAAACTAGTATATTGGAATTGTGCAATGTCCGTCATGCTGTCCGTCTGTCGGTCCGGATGAACGCAACTTTTTTCTAAAGTGTTGAGTTTTTATGCGATAAGAAGTGAATATTTCCCACAATTTTAAAGATAGAGCCACCAAATTTGGTATTTAGATAGCTGGTGACCGCCCCCAAAGATTGCACGCTCGATATCCCATCCACGCCCTCTAGAACTCCCCCGCGCCGCCACCCTACAAAATTGGAAATGACTATATCTCCCACAGTTTATAAGCAAGAGTCATCGAATTTGGGATATATATTACTGGGAAGCTCCCTCAGAATTCACAGAAAAATATTTGCGGCCAGTAACCCCACTCCCACACCCGCCCCCACAAACCGCGAATATCTATATCTCAAACAGTTTTATAGCTATAGTCACCAAATTTGGAAGGTAGATAGCTGGTTCCTTTGAAGATCGGTTAAAGAATTCCCACCCACGCCCCTTCCGCCTCTGCATATATCATGTGACAAATAAAATCGATTGAGTACATGAGTGCATGCTCTTTTGACAAAAAAAATTCAAAAAAATTTTATTTTCGAAAATGA